>CACVCL010028820.1:0-89477 GCA_902729485.2 Mus minutoides | reverse complement strand
CCACCCCCGTCTCCCTCTCTCCCTCTCCCTCTCCTTCTCTCTGTAGTCTCTGGTTTTATACTAGGTGTCCGGGCTATCTAGACTCTGGTTCTTGGTCACAAATGTGCCCTTAACAGTTGAGTGCCTCTCGCGCCATACACTGGCATTGTTATGTCTCTAAACTTACTCACCTGTAGCTGGATATATACTTGACATATTTTGTATTATCAAATAAGCATTTTAATTGACACAGTAGTGCATAATTTGTGGGACTTTTGTGGACGATAAACTATAAAATACATGCCAAGACTGGGCATGGTGGCATATACCTTTAATCACAGTTCTTGGGAGGTTAAGGCAGGAGGATCTTATGAGTTCAAGGCCAACCTGGTCTACAGAGTGAATTCCGGAACAGCCAGAGCTATGCAGAGATACCCTGCCTCAACAAACAAACAAATACATGTAAGGAACTGACCTCAATAAATGACGATGATTGTATTTGTGAATAATATCACATCTTCGGAAATAAATAAATTTGGAATTAGTTGCAAGACACACAAACACACACACACACACACACACACACACACACACACACACACACACACACACAGCTTCTGTGTGTCAGGGTCCATGTTGTAAATATGGCAGTGATGAAAGGAAGTGAAAGGGACAGGGGGTGAGTGAATGTATTATAGTGACAACCACAACCCTGTAAATCAGGGCCTACCTGCAAATGCCTGACGATTGGTGCAGTATCACAAAGTGGACACACGATGGCGCCAGAAACCATTATTTGGAAGTCGGTCTAGGGTTCCCAGTTTCCTCTGCACTGTCATTCTCGCCTACTAGGGAGAAAATGTGGTTGTAATTCTTTTTTTTTTTTAATTATTTTGTCTTTATTAGATATTTTCTTCATTTACATTTCAAGTGTTATCCAGAAAGTTCCCCATCCCCTCCCCCATCCCCGCCCTGCTCCCCTACCCACCCCCTCCCACATAATGGCCCTGGCGTTCCCCTGTACTGGGGCATATAAAGTCTGCATGACCAAGGGGCCTCTCTTCCCAATGATGGCCAACCAGGCCATCTTCTTCCATATATGCAGCTAGAGACATGAGCACAGGGGGAACTAGTTAGTTCATGTTATTCTTCCACCTATAGGGTTGAAGACCCCTTCAGCTCCTTGGGTACTTTCTCTAGCTCCTTCCTTGGGAGTCCTGTGTTCCAACTAATAGCTTACTGTGAGCATCCACTTCCATGTTTGCCAGGCACTGGTATAGCCTCCCACGAGACGTGGCTGTAATTCTAAGCTGACCGTGTGCATACCTATCAAGAGAAGGAAATTAGTGGGAAATCTCACAGATAGCTGCAGAAACATCCAGGTTGACCTAGGGACTGAGAACTATGGCTCCTATAAAGAAGGGCCTGCTCTAGTGTGCATGAAGTTCTGTGTTCTGTTACCAGTAGGATACAAGAGCAGAGGTGGTGGTGCATGCCTTTAAGCCTAGAGCTTTGGAGGGAGGGCGGAAGGATCTGAAGTTCAAAGTCAACCTCTAATACATAATGAGTTTGAGGGCAGCCTGGGCTACATGAGATCCTGTCTCCAAAAAAGGATTGGTAGTTCAATATGTAATGTAAAGGTTCTAGCAAACACATTTAGGAAAATAAGAATAAACCTGGAGCTAATTTGCATAATGCCTTGTATTTAACTCTGAATATGTAGTATGATTCTGTGTGTGTGTGTGTGTGTGTGTGTGTGTGTGTGTGTGTGCAGGCCAGAAGACAGCTTCAACTATTGTTCTTAATCACTGTCTACTGTCTTTCTTCAGTCTCTCATTGGCCTGGAACTTTCCAGGCGGCTGGCCACCGAGCCTCAGATATCGTGCCGTCTCTGTCCCATAAGCACACACCACCATGATTGGTATTTTTCCTGCATGGTTCTAGGGGATGGAACTCGGGTCATTGTGCCTGCAAGGCAAGCACTTTTCTATCTGCTCTGTTTCCCTGGTCCGGGGCTTGTTGATTTTTATGGACTGCCGAGTCAGTTTTCTCTAAAGGTCCCCAGCCTCTGCCAGGAAGTCATAATAACTCGCTATTACCTGAAGGAATGCTTCTGGCTTCCGGGCCCCACCCCAATGCCAAGGAGCCTCCAGTGTGGAAATGCCTACATTCAAGAAGAAATCATTTTCAACGGCTGGTATTATTATACTGAGAGCTGGGGCACTGGGCGGTGGGGGTGGGTAGCACACTGAAATAGAAGCCTCCAGAACGGCTTGATCAGAGGGAAGTATGTCCCACCCCCCCTATTGAAAATAGATTTTTTTTTCCTCACATAATGCTTCACTGTGCTGCGGTGCTGTGTGTGAAGCTTTGCCAAGTAGACAGAGAGGCCCTTAGCGTCTGGATTCCCCCTCAGAAACAACAGATGAGAAGTATCATGGGCTGGGCACATCTCTCAGTAGAGTGCCTGCCTCACATGCTGGCTGACCTGAGTTCCATCCTCAACAGCACACAAACCCAGTGTAGTGGCACAGACCAGTGTTTGGAGAGGGAAGGTGGGAGAGTAAGAAGTTCAAGGCCACCCTCAGCTACAGAGTGACTTGGCTTGCTGGTAGTTCTAAGCTGCCCCACGCACATATCTGTCAGGAGAAGGAGTGAGAAGTCTCCCAAATTGCTGCAGACGCTTCAGGACTTACCTAGGAACTGAGAACTAAGGCTCCTATAGAAGGGGGCTGGTCTAACTTGCATGAAGCTCTCTGTTGTGTTACCAGCAGAAGGCCAGCTTGGGCTCCAGGAAACTGTCAAAAAAAAGAAAAAAAGTGTTACTGTGAAGGAGTAGTTGTTTCAATAGCTGGTTTAAACGGAAAACTGCATTCAAAGCTGAATATACTTTTCTGGAATGGAACCTATATACCAATTTTGAAGGAGGGGGTGTCCCCACAGGGCTGAAAAAGCTGAGTCACCTTAACAAACTAGAGAAGACAAAAAAGAGGTAGCCATGAGCTGAGGAGACTTGAGTTTGCAATTGTTCCCCAAGTCAAAAAGGGAAACTGGGGTGAGCCCAAGGGTGAGGAGCCCCATTAAAGTGTAGTGGTTACTCTGTGAGCCCTCAGAGGCCCAGAGATTTCTGGATGGAAATCCCCCCCCCCAAACCTTTGTGGTGAATCATGACAACCGTCTGCCCTCAAAGCCCCACTGATTTTGGCAGGCACCAGGGCCCCAAATCACCACTCTAGCAATGCCAAGGAAGCTTCTAGAGAGAGGATAGGAGAGGGAGGGGTGGGCGGTGGAGGGAAATCACCTCAAGGAAGCCCCAGGCCTCGAGGCTTGGAACTTCATCAAACTAGAGAAATGTGATGGGGTGGTGAGAGGCGTTTCCAATCAAAAACTCCAGAGAAGAGACTGGACGGGGGAGATGGCTCAGTGGCTGCTCTTCCAAGAGGACCTGGGTTCAATTCCAGCATCCACTTGCCCACTCCCAGTTGTCTGTAACTCCAGTTCTAGGGCATCCAACGCTCTCCTTTAGGTATGCATGTGATGCACAGGCATACATACAGGCAAATCAGCCATACACATAAAATTATAAGGAAAAGAAAAATAGTTCAGAGAAGCTAAGTATCGTAGGAAGTAAGTGTGGGCTTAAATCCCAGTACTCAGGAGACAGAGACAGAAGTACAAGGTCAAGGCTATCCTGGGCTACGTAGCCAGCTTGCAGGCAGCTGGAGCTGTATAGTAAGCAATGTAAGGAAGATGGGAGTAAAGGACAAACTGATTTGTAGAACACCTATTAATACTTAGATGTTAAAGTTGCTGGGGGGGTACAGCTCAGTTAGTGGTGGGCTTGCGTAGCAGGCATGAAGGAAGTTCAGGGTTCCATTCTCAGCAGAGCATAAACCATATGTGGTGGTACTCACCTGTGATCCCAGAGCTGAAGAGACAGAGGCAGGGGGATCAAAGGTTCAAGGCCATCCCTGGCTCCATACATTTTGGAGCCAATCTGGGCTTCATGGGACAGCAACTCAAAAAGAAAGCAGGGAATGTGAGGCACATCTTTAGTTCCCACACTTGGGAGATGGAGGCAGTCCCATCCACACGGGTTTGAGGTCAGCTTGGTCAACATTACAAGTTCCTGGCTAGTCAGGACTATATAGTGAAACCCTGTATCAAAAACACGGGGAGGGGGAAGGAAAGAAGGAAGGAAGGAAGAAAGGAAGGAAGGAAGGAAGGAAGGAAGGAAAGGAAAGGAAAGGAAAGGAAAGGAAAGGAAAGGAAAGGAAAGGAAAAGAAAGGGAGAGGGAAGGAAGTGGGGAGAGGAGGGTAGAGAGAAGAAAGAAGGAAATGAAGGAAGTTGGAGAGATAGTTCACACAAGCTGGGTGCCCCAATTTCTCACCCACACTGTGAGAACAGAGAGGAATTGGAGGAACTCTGATCTGATGTGAATGTGATTGAAGCCACCAAAATGCACCCAGAGGAACACAGGTCAGAGGTGAGAGGCAGCCAGGTCCTGAGTGTCCCACGTTGCCTGTGCAAGCTGTCACCTAGCAATCTCCAAGACCAGGTTGTCCACTCACGCCAGCCCTGCTCACACCTCTAGAAGCCGAGAGCACCCTTGCAGTCCTTGCAGTCTTTCTCTACTCAGCGCTCATGCTCCGGGGAGTTCGCAGTCAGGGTAGGAAGGAGCCTCCTCCCTGTCTCCTCAGAGCCCTTCAATCAAATCATTGCATCCTGGTGAGGCAGATGACACAGAAGAGGCAGGAAGGGAAGGGCTCAAGGCTGATGAAAGCCCACAGCCCATGCCTGCTGGCTTGCCAGCAACTTGAGTTGACTTTCTCAGAGAGAAGATCAGAAAATGGGATTGTCTGAAAACCCAAATTTGCATAAGAACCCATGATTCCAAACAACAGGCCAGAGGTACACAGTATTGGAGGCAGGTAGTATCTGAACCCCAACCCCCTGGGTCTGGGGAATCTCGCCTGGTCCTTTCTTACTCCCTGGTTGATGTTTCCCCTACATGCCTAAGTGATATGTTATTATTGTTAACAATAGTATATTGTTAACCATTCTGTTATTCAACCCAGTACATAATGGTGTGTGTGTCTCTGTCTGTCTGTCTGTCTGTCTGTCTGTCTGTCTGTCTGCCTGTCTAGCCATGTGCATATGAATGGATGTGCCTGCCTAGAAGGGGGTGTCAGATGCCCCAGAGCTACATACAGTTACAGGCAGTAGTGCATGAGCCTCTGGATGTGGGTACTGGTAACTGAACCCAGGTCCTCGACAAGAGCAACAATCGCAGGAGGGCAGAAGCACTCGTAACCTGTCTCTCCAGCCTCGATTCATTCAGGTTTATAGGCAACTGGCTCGGGGTCAGAGGCTGCAATTCTTTAATGAAGAAAGCCGGGGTCCACAGTGTTACCTTCCAGGCATTTTGGGGGTGGAGCCTCCACCTATGCTGAGCTCAGCCTCAGAAGAAGCGAGGCTCCCCAGGCTCCTCCTAAGATATATTTGAGCTCAGCACGAGGCTATCTGTGAATGAGCTTCTTAGAACATAATTACCACCATCAAGATTATTGTTTGAATTAGGCATTTACATGACACTTAATATTTCCAAAGCATTGTGCTCCTATTTAATTAGATTTTCCTTGCGACATTCCTGTCGCACCCACACTTGATAGCTTGGGAGACTGACAGACTGAAGAGATAAAGAGTAAAGCCTGAAGGAGAGGGGGCACACCCTGTACAATCTCTAGCTTCTGGCCTCTCTGGTGACCCTGCCAAGAGGAGCCACACACCCCCACTCCCGAATTAGCATATCTCTCACTCCAGCCCCCAGCCACCTGGGGTCAAGGCGGAGAGGGGAGGAGGGGCACAGAGTCTCTTCCCAGGTAGATTTTTTTGGCACAAGGTCCAAATACCCTTCAGAAAAAGTTCAAGTTCATACCGCAGACACCCTCAATCTCTTTCCAAACCTTTCTATTAAAGGTCCCTATAAAATTCCGAGGCTATGATTCCCAAACCAAGGAGTCTCCCAGAGGAAGCTTTTTAGCGTCTCACAAGCCTAATGGGGCTGTTAAATGACAGAGCAGGGCAGGTCAGCGCTGGGCTCATGAGACCTGAGACAGATTTCTCTGCCTTGAACCCAAGCAGGATGTTCAGAAGTCCTGACTCGGTCTCCTCCCCCTACCCCACCCCTACCCCCTCGGCTCTAAAGCTCCCCCTCCCCCCACACACACCCCCGCACCCTCAGCTCTAAAGCTTTTCTCCGATTCTCTGATTGAAGGAGAAATTTCATGGACAGACAGATGCTACTCTGTGGGGTCCACCACCCAGGGACAGCAGCAGCACTCTTCTGTCCAGCTCTCCACCATAGCTAGTAGCCTCTAGCCTTTTCTCTGCCCAGAAAGCCCTGAACCCTCCCTTGTAGCAGAATCAAAAGAAGCTCCACCCACATTGATTCTGGGTTGATCCAGGTCCTAGGAACAAACAGAATTGTGTGACCTGGGTCTTCTGGTAAAGCTGTGCCTTGGTGTCATCCTTGCTTGCAGCTTGAGTGTCTTTTCATCCCTACCCCATGCCCACCCACCACCCGGAGGTCTCCAGGCATCAGGTATTCCATGCAAGACAAATGGACAGCCCAGCCCAGCCGCAGGAACAAGATTGTCCAGCAGGGTCTAGAAAGTCTAGATTTCTTTGTTGTCCAGAAACCCATTAGGAAAAGTCTAGTCCTGGCTATAATGCTGCAGTAGGGAACCCCACTGTGAGCTGGGGGATCTACTCAGAGGGAGTATTTCTGGCCAACCCAAGCTCAGCCCTCAGGACCTCTGATCTTGGAAGCCATTAGCAAGAAAAGAAGCAAACAGCAGAATGAATAGGGAAGGGCAAAGGTGGAAGGGGAGAGGAGAGAGGGGAGGGAGGAGGGAGGAGGGAGGAGGGGGAGGAGGAAAGGATTCATGTTTGTGCCTGTGATGGACTGGGGAGGTCCCTGGCCCACTGTTTAGTCCTGTTCCTGGAGCCTACAATGGCAGCTGGACCTGTGAAAAGAAGGACAAGTGACTTGGAGAGATGAGTCAATGACCTTGGAACCAGGATCATAAGTCCCATCACTGGCATGGGTCTGCAGAGCCACATGTCTCCAGTCTGGATGCCCTTAGGCCTGGTTATGTCTCTCAGTCAATTTCTGCAGTTGTAGACAGTGGGTCTTGTGCTGTTCTGAGGTATGTCAGGCCCAGAGCAAACCCAGCCATATGCTGGTTAGTCTTCCAAAAGGAGTGATAGTCAAACCAGCCCCACCCACATGCCTCTCCTGTCTCTAGTTCTCTAGGCTTCTCTGTCTCTACATTCTTTCTATCTTTTCATCTCTCCTCTGAGCATGGATAGAACCTCCTCCTCTTGCTCACAGAGGAAGGTAGCACATGAGTGGCAGACTCTGGGTTCTTGATGGTTCTGGCTCCTGTGGAAGTTTCACTGTGCCCAAGCTCAGAGAGTAAATACCAGCTGCTCTTGGGTCCAGCCACTCCAGTCACCCTGCGCTTCAAATCTAGATCTGACCTTTAAACCAAAGCTATTAGGTCTGCCCAGGGAGATTCTGTCCGGTTAGGTGCTGCCCAGAGCTGGCACGAGCTGGCCCCACTCTCAAACATCTGCAAGCTCAGTGCTGGGGTCACACTTGAACCCCCTTCCCACATCCTATTTCTATACTTTGATAAATCAGAAAGGTGAGAGAAAGCAGCTTGAGGCTCGATGCATCCTCCCTGGTTCTCTGCACTCTCTCTTTTCTTCTGCTCCTTGTCTGTCTAACAGGCATCTCATGACCTCAGAGGGTGGGGACTCTCCTTCTGGGGGCTGAGTAGGTCTTTGCTCTCTTTTCTTGCCTTGGTTTCTGCCAGCCTTGCCCTTCTGACTGCCGCCCCCCACCCCCACCCCGTAGCCATTGGGTGTCCATGACAAAAGTCCTCAGTGGACAAAGTGCACAGTCAGCAAAGTTCTGTTGGATTAAAACTAATTAAGCTAGGGGCTGGAAGATGGCCTGTTGGTTAGAGACCTCAGTTTGGTTCCCAGCACCCAAGTTCAGCTATCACTTGTGGCTTCAGCCAGGGGGTCTGACACTTTCTTCTGGCTTCTGCAGGCCCCACTCAGATGGAAGCTTGGGGTAACAGAAAACTCTGACACAATTGAAATGATTCTACAGTAAATATATACAAGAGATTAGAGCAGAAAAACAGAAGAAAAAAACTAGACACAGGCTGGCTATATAATAATGTTTAAGGTCAGTGTTTGATTCAAAGTCAGGGTTGGAAGTAGATCTATCCAGTCCACTCCTCTGCATTTGGAAAAAAGGAAAGGGAGACTCAGAGACAGCTGGTGTCGCCTCCCAGGTCACACAGCACAGCATGCTCAAACCAAGTGCAGTCTACTGTCATTTAAGAATGTTTCTAGTCAGCCATCATTGGGAAGAGAGGCCCCGTGGTCTTGCAAACTTTATATGCCCCAGTACAGGGGAACGCCAGGGCCAAGAAGCTGGAGTGGGTGGATAGTAGAGCAGGGCTGGGAGGGTGGTAGAGGGTACAGAGAACTTTTGGGATAGCATTTGAAATGTAAATAAAGAAAATATCTTTTTTAAAAAAGAATGTTTTAGGGGCCTCTTTTCCTCCAATTTTGCCTCTATTAGTTGGGAAGCTCTGACAGAAATCACTCCCCCCTTCCAGGGAATTTGGTCTTTCTTCTCTCAGATATCAAAAGCCACCTGATTCAAACTCAAACCCTGGCTCACAGCCGCGCCCGTGCAGTTCTCCAGATGTGTCGACAGGTGGCATGTTCCTCACAGGAAAAAAAAAAAAACCTAGCAGGGAATCCTCCTCCCCACCCCTTTGCCTAAGGGATGCCCTCCCAAAAGCAGAGAAGGGGAGGGAATCCTCCCACTGATTATAGAAAGGTTGGAAAGCCTAGACCTTAGAAGCTGGGTTCTAGCTGTACAGTATGGAGAGTTTTCACGTTCCACCTTAACAGAGGCCAAGGGATATCTTTCCAAGAAGGCTAGGCTCAGTGCTCTGTGAGGATCACCCCTGGGAGGTGTCAGCACCCCTCAGCTAACAAACTCCTACTCCTAGCTCTCTCCCTCATCTGCCAGCCCCAGCCTCCACCCACTTCCTAGGGTCCCCTTTTGTGTGGAGGAGGGGAGGAGAGGGAAAGTGGGTGCCTTTTCAAATGTGGAGATCATTGTTCTAGAGGTGGGTTGCTTAATCTGTCTATTCATTATCGATTTTGCCTATAATATTTGGCTTGGCTGGTTTGCTCGCTGAGAGATCACACTCCTGACTTCTTTGAATAATAATTTTGGGGTTTGGGGCCGATGTCTTAGGTGGCCAAGGGAGGGGTGGTCTGAGAACTTCGTGGGGCCTGTCTTTTACTCCTCTACCCCTATCTTGCTCCTTTTTGACATCCCCCAACTCCTGGCTCACTAACTACCATTCAAGTCTGGAAAGTTCTAGTAAAAGAGGGGACAATCTTCAGAGGATTAAAGAATGCCTGCTTCCCCTCACCCTCATCATCACCAAGACTGGCCTAACTTCCACTAGCCAGACACGGGAGAAAGTGATAAACTTTTAGGAATGAATGGAGCATAGGGTCCTTACTGGAGACCACAGCTTCTTGTCCTCTCCTGGGACTTAGACCCAAAGACAGTCCAAGGCTCCTCCTGGCAGCTAACCAGTGCTTGGAGAGCCCTGGGGCCAGTGGCCTCTTTGGGGGAGGTGACTTATGTTCTCCTGTCTATGAGTGTGTGGACAAGGTCTTTGAGTCTACCCAAATCTCTCAGGTCTCTTTTGCTCTTGACCTTGGAACATGCTGCCTAGCCCTCCACACACACAATTCAAGTCCATCGTTGCTGAGGTGAGTTTCCGTTAAAACCCTAAAAGTCAGTGACTGCTTTAATCTGGATTTAAGCAGCCTCTTTGCAATTTTCAAACACAGTCATAGAGGAGCTGGGGAGGAAAGAAAGGTTTAGGCCTCCAGCAGCTACTGTCGGTAAGGGGTCCAAGGTCCTTGCATGTTCATCATGTTCATCGTGTTCATCGTCTTCTAGGGCTCTCACTCACAGATAACCTCGACACCCACCTCAAAGCGCATACAAATGCGCAGAAGCATACAAATGGAGACCGTCCGTTCCATTCGCACAGACACGCGCAAATCCTACTTCTAGCCTGTGTAGACATGTACCCATTGTCACTGCCCACAAGCATAAACCAAGCACAACTCCTCGAGGTATACACTTCCATACATGTGCACTCAAACTAAGTCTTTTATGATGAGGGTCATATACAAACACACCCCAACACCCCCAGTTCTGCTGGAGCAGGCCAAGCAGAAAGGGTGGTCGGTCCAGGAAGGTCTCCACAGTGCAGTGACTCTGACCCAAGTGAAGGAGTTGGGGCGTGGGGAGGAAACCGAGGAGACCACTTTCTGATCATACCCCTCAAGTTCTTGAAGCTTTTCTTTCCTGACATGCTCACCTTCCAAACAAAACTTTTCAGGTTTCCCAGCCAGTAACCCCTGCCTCACCGATCTCTGCACCTTGCCCGGAAAGAGGTTCCCCATATTGCAGCTCCCGGGGGCTTAATGGAGGAGCGGCTGTGATTTCACCGCGGGCCTGTGGGGAGGGAAACGGGAAGGCGCTGGCCTGGAGCCCGGCGGCGTTGGGAAAGGGTTCTCGGATTTCTTTTTCCTTACCGGTCCGTGGGAGAAGAGACACAGACAGGAGACAGCCCATGTCCCTATGTGTGTTGAAGGAAGGAAGAGGAAGACAGACCCCCACCTCGACAAGGAAAAAGAACACGGGCTTTGAATTCTTCCTCACCCCTCCCCTTTCCCACTTTTTCTCGTTGATTTATTTATTTATTTATTTATTTATTTATTTATTTATTTATTTATTTATTTGTCTCGGACTTTCGAGACGGGTCTAGACCTCTGGGGGAGCAGAAACCGATACGGGAACTACGGCAAACCCGGAAGCTGCTCTGGCCCCTCCTCGCTCACTCTCACCCCGAATCCTCCTCCTGCTTGCAAACACTCAAAGCCAGTAGGTGTGGACACCGAACCAAGCCGGATCCAGGCGGAGCAGCCACTCAGACAGGTGGGGACTGGAGTAGGCCAGAGGGCCCCCAAACCTTCTAAGGAGGGGAGAAAACTAAAGAGGGAGGAGGCCAAAATAAAGCGTCAGATGAAATGTCTAATTAAATTAATTTTAAATACCCCGCCTCCGCGCCACAAACAGAGAGGAGTTGAGTCCAAATTGGAGTTTGGGTGCTAGGGTTTGGGAAGGTTTCTGTGTAAGAAGACAAACGGGAAGCTTGATTAAAGAGACATATATATTAGAGAAGTGTGCGGAGTCTCCTTGATTTCAGATAGTACTGGCTTTAAAATCCTCGGTGCTGGCACCAGTCTCGCTGAATGGTTCAGCTCCAGAACCGTTTGGGAGAGACTTGGGAGGGGACAGGGATGAAAACTCTGTTTTTAGTAGTGGAAGCCTGAGGGCCCTGCATCTCCACTCCTTGCTCTGGCTCCTTGCTCTCAGAAGCACAGCCTGAAACTCGGGAGGAACCCCCGCTAGCAACTATGGGCTGGCGAGCAATGGGGTGGACAGTTGGTCTAGCTTCTAGAACTCGGGGCCCCAGGAGACCCTTTGGAATGAATGTTAGTTAGGGAATCACAGTACCCCAGCCCACACCTTCATTTCCAACAGTCAGGGAAATGGCATGTATATGAGAGAGAGAGGGGGGAAGGGGGGAGAGAGAGAGAGAGAGAGAGAGAGAGAGAGAGAGAGAGAGAGAGAGAGAGAGACCAGAAATAAAATGTCTCCACTCCTGCTGCAACTACTAGAGGTGGTGGTGCTGGTGGGGATACATCCAGATAATACTGGCATAGTCTAAGGTGACAACCCCACTGACAAGCTTTTTCTTGAGCTTTCTAGGAAAACAGATTGGGGGTGCTTTTGCTCACACACAGAGAAGGTAAAAGAAAAAGAGAAAAATTATCACCTCAAAGCCTTCTCCATACCCATCCAGGACTTTCCCCGAGGCTTGCAAACAAAACTTTCTCCCATCATTTCGTGGGTTAACGGAGAAATTTATTTTCAAAGATTTGGCTCCCGAGACTGCCCCCCAATTCATTGGCTGCCTCCCACCCCCTGTCTGCCTCTCTTGGCTTCTAACAAAATTCCTGAAGATCCTTAACCAGTACCCAAGAAATCCCCCCTTCCAGCACCCACCCACCCCATATTGTCATGCCCTCCAAATGAAGACCCCTAATTGAATTAGTCTATTGAAAAGACTGTCAGGTACAATCACGCGGCTAGAGGCCTCACATTTTCCAAGGTCTATAGGCTTTGGGGACCTGCAATGTATAGTCTGACCTTCTGGCTCACGATAATGCCTGCACTTGTACCAGAAATCTCCCTGCATTCACTCCCAACAAAACCGCTGGTCACCCAGTCCCCGTAGGAAGGCTGTACGCTATTGTATTGGGACAACTCATTCATGTCCCGCACCACGAGGCCCCACCGCCATCTGATCTACACTGGAAATGGGATTACCACCGTCAGGCAACACCACCTACTGCAAGCCCACTGAGCTCGGTTCTGAGGCAAGAGGCTTGGCTTTTAGATTTGCACTCACCTCTCCCACCTCCATTTTAAGGTGAGAACTGGAGGGAACTCTTAGCTTGTCTCAGCACAAACAAAATTCAAAACTCATTAGAAAACCCTTCCCGAGTAGGAGATTTCCCTTTCTGAACTGTCGTGCAAAGAGCTCTCAGAAAACGCATTACACTTCTCTGTAGGCATTGGTGGGGCTGACGTGGGCCCAAGTCATTTGAGGAGCTCCTATCCTCCGCAGAGTTACACACCAACACACAAGCAATGCATTTGGAGACTGGGTTTTCCATGGATGGCTCTCATGCACACAGGGGAACAGACACGACCACAAGCACGTAAATGATTTGTGGCTGTTTACCGGGTTGGAAAGAGGAGAAATAGATACACTTTCTTAGTTTTCACCCTTAGAAAAACTCATGTTTTCCCTTTGTCTGATCTCAAAGTTCCCAGCAGCCCTCCCTTCCCTAAGCACACATGCACTTTTCCCTCTGCTTGGCCAGATGTCTTTTGCACGGAAGCCAGAGTTGAGCCTCTAGGAATGGAGGATGTTCAGGGACTAGGGATGATTGGAGGGTTTTGGGGGGTGTCTGTATTCAGTGTACCATGCTTCCCAGCCCAGGGAGGTTTGCTTTGGGGTAGGAGGACTATCTTACACTCTCACGCATTTTGGCATTTGGAATTAAGCAAAAATCCTTCTTTGTAGTTTCTCCCACCCCCAGTTCATTTGGGCTAGATATGTAAAGGTGGCAAGGAAGACAGTAAGTCTATGGAGGAGGTAATGACCAGTCTGTGGCCTTCTGCCGGGGTGTCTCTTGCAGGGGTAAGCACAAGGCTTAAAACAGCAAGGCAATGGAAGGACATGCTGACCTCCATTCCTTCCTGTACTGGGGACCCCAGAACTGGACACATTTGGAGCGAGGGGCTGCATTCCATTTCTGGTCGGTTCCCAAACCTGCTTCCTGCTGCCTTACCTGCTTGCCATCCTAGCCTGAGCATTTATCAAATGGCAAGACATTCCTCAACTACCAAAAGGCATAGGGGAGTATCTGGAAAAACACGAGTACTCCAAGGCAGTCACACTGACATGCAACCTGCACACAGACACCAAGCCCCTTTCCCCGGATACTTGAACACACCACTCACCCTGCCCCCGCTGTAGCTTCTCACCCACATGCCAGCCCTGGGCTCCGAGATCTCTGGACCCCTCACACAAGTGTCTCAGCCAATATTTGCTCACTCAGCCTGCACACACCTCTCGCCAAGGCTTGCCAGGACGTCAGCATAGGCACATATAGTTCCCAACAGTGTGTTCAGTTTTAGGAGGGAGAGGAGGGCGTGGAGCCTGGGTGGGGGTCGTGGAGCTCGGGCGACAGGTCTAAAGGAGCATCCGTCTGGGACTGGATCTGGGGGGTGGAGTGGGGGTACAAGCCAGTGCGCTGCAGAGGAGCATCGCCTAATCCAGCCGGAGCTCGTGGGCCGCGGGTGCATTTATCATCCTATTACTGTAACAAATCCGAGCTCTACTACATGAAAGGTAAAATGAATTACCGACGTTAAGCCGTCAATAAAGTCATTTCTGTAAATGGTGTCTCCAAAGGGCCGCCGCATTATTCAGCTGGCTTTATCAGCTGGCTGGAAATTACGTACAGGACCGGGCCGCGCGGCGCGCGGGGCCGCTCACTTTGATTAAACGTCTTGCCAGCGCTATGTGACAGAGCTTTTGACCAGGGTTTTATTCACAGGCCTGTGATGAACGCCAAGCTGATCAGGCGGAATGAAGAGTAATTAAAACCTATAAATTATCTTCCGCAGCCCTTCTCACGGCGTCTCCTGCAGGCGAGATAAGGCGTCGAGACCCTATTTACGGCGCTGAAAGGGACCGCGGCGCACAAAAGCTACGCGGCTAAATAGGATATTGATAGTGTCCTAATTAGAATTTAATTAAGTACCCACGGTCGCTTGTGGGATAAAGATTTCAATTTTGCGAACTTAAATATAAATAAAAATCCCACCCCTATTTCGGGGGGAAGGAGTGAGGGCAACTGGAGATTTCGGGGAGCCCTTGGGTTTGAAGCAGTAGGTAACCCATAAGAAGGCACGGTGGATGTGGAGAAGCCTCAGAAAGTTGGAAAGACCGCAGTGGCCCCAGAGACTCAACTCTGGAGAGGTTCTTGCCACCAAGCCCCAGCGCAGTGCTTTTTGGAAACCTGGCCTGAGAAGTCGGGAGATCCTCGGCTAAGCCTTAGCCCAAGAGGCACTCAGCAAAAGGCAAATTCTGGTCTTCCTCCAGGACAAACTTCGCAAAAGGCAAATTCTGGTCTTCCTCCAGGACAAACTTCGCATCATTGCTCCGGTTAGACTGGTGGGTTTGGTTGTATGTTCTTCCCAATCTAGCCTCTGTGTAAATAAAATCTTACTTTTTTTTGTTTTGTTTTTTAAACTAGGGGTAGAGAGTGTAACTCTTATGTGCCAAAAAGGTAGTCAGAAACTATGACATTTGGGGATGGCCGCGATCAGGGAAGTGTAGTTCTGCCAGGAGCTCCAACAGGACATTGGGTGGGAAAGGCCTCCTTTGCGGAGGGCTTTCTTGGACTGAAGGCTTCAACAGTCTATTCATACCCGACCCTCCAAAACAGCTCTCCAGGAAATCTCTCCAGCGTCCAGTTTCACCCTTCACTCCCTAACCTTGGTTGCAGAAAAACTTTTGAGGTACTTCACTCGGGAAAAGAGGAAATGCCCAGAATATAGCAGCGTGGGAGCGACTGGAGGCGAGAGTGCTCAGGGCTCCACCCCAAGAAGCCAGGATCTCCAACAGGGAGTGGGTAGCAATACCGGCGAATTCAGCTTAGAATTAGGGTAACCGGTCGTTGTCCAATCTTCAGCCGGCCAAGGCAAACATTTGAAGCGCGGTAGTTTTATTGTTTTCATTTTTATTTTGCAGGGAAATCTAACACAGAGGTTTCACTGAAGTTGAAACCAAAACCTAGGCCTTGCAAGGAGGCACGTCCTGTCGCCTGGCTTAGGCGCTCTTTTGAGACAACTCTACCGGGCCAGGGCAATCCGGATTTCCCTTAGCCAAGGAAGAAAAGGGCAGAATGCGCTAGGGCTCTTCTGTAGCCTCTGGCTCCACAGCGTCCAGACAGTTTGTGGGTGTTGGTGATCCAGACAGGGAAGGGCATAGTTACGAATCTCTCAGCGACAGTGTGGCTGGCCATTGACACAAACCAACAGTGCCAACAAGGTGTAACAGGCCTCTTGGGTTTGCCATTAGTGGGTAACAAACTACACCTCTAAACGTAGCCAGCCCTAAGTATTTCCTTTCATGCCCGATCTCTTGGTTTCATTCATACACACACACACACACACACACACACACACACAGAGAGAGAGAGAGAGAGAGAGAGAGAGAGAGAGAGAGAGAGAGAGAGAGAGGAGGGAGGGAGAGAGAGAGAGAGAGAGAGAGAGAGAGAGAGAGAACGTGGGAATACAAGAATATAAATTAAATCGGAGCCCGGGGATGGGGAGTGGGCGTGGGGTGTATGGTATCCCAAATCCCTGCCGCTTGTCTGTCGTTGTTCCCAGCACGCACGAACCCATAGTCCTGTATTTCTCCAACAAGTTGTGGACTTGCGTCTCTTATCTGTCTACATCCCAAATTCTAGCTTTCTCGGATCTCTTCGTGCCCTCTTCAGTCCGGATCTGGGAAGGGGGAGGGGCGTGGGCACAGATGGGGGCAGGGCAGGCCGGACGTACGGGGCCTGAGCCTCTGCACCCCCTCTCCACCCACGGCCGCCGCCCCCGGATTATTTATCCGCAAAGTCCCGCGCGCGCCCATTGGGCCGAACCCTGAGTGTCAGCGCGAGTCCTGGCTCGCCATTGGTCCCACACACGTGCGGCCCTGACTCACGTGCTTCCGGTTTGAAGGCAAAAAGTGTGCCTGGGTGATTTTTTTTTTTTTTTTTTAAGCGAGAGAGTTTGTGCAAAGATCCGAGCTGTCAGAGATTTCAGGGGGGAAAAGGGAGCCCGGCACTGGCGGAGACGCGCTCTCCCTGCAAAAAAGCAAAGACGATTAAAGGCACTGCCAGCCTCGCGATCTGGGCACAGCTGAGCGTGACACTGGGGATGTCAAACCCCTCTACTGCCTAGGAAGATGGCTAGACTTTAAAGATTATTTTTTTCCCTTTAAGGAAAAAGTCTCGGAGCTTTAAAATATTTCTTTTTTTCTTTTCTTTTTTCTCCCCCCTCCCTTTTTTTGAGCCGTGGCTTACTCCCCCATTAAGACCAATCACTGAAATCTTGTTGCTGAAAGAAAAAAAAAGAAAGAAAAAGAAAAGAAAAAAATAGCCAAGTGTCTTCACTGTATCTGGATGTCTACAAATTAGAGAGAGGGAGAGAGCGAGATTTGCTCCGCCAGAGCGGGCGAGAGCCAGGCCAGACGCTCGCCTTTCTTTTTTTCCTCCTGCACCCGCCCTGTGCCTTCGCTGAGGCTTCGCTTTGCCTCCTTCCTCTCCGCGCACCCCCACGGGCCCGCTGGCAAAGTGGGGTGGGGAGCGAGGCGCGGGGGGCGGGGGCCGGCGCCGCGGCCAGGGCTGCCGGGCGGCCGAGCATGGAAGAACAGCAGCCGGAGCCTAAAAGTCAGCGCGACTCGGGCCTCGGCGCGGTGGCAGCGGCGGCGGCGGTGGTGGCGGCGGCGGCCCCGGGCGGCCTCAGTCTGAGTCTCAGCCCCGGAGCTAGCGGCAGCAGCGGCAGCGATGGAGACAGCGTGCCGGTGTCCCCGCAGCCAGCGCCCCCGTCGCCTCCTGCGGCACCCTGCCTGCCGCCCCTGGCCCATCACCCGCACCTCCCCCCGCATCCCCCGCCCCCGCCGCCGCCGCCGCCGCCACCGCAGCATCTCGCGGCGCCTGCTCACCAGCCGCAGCCCGCGGCCCAGCTGCACCGCACCACCAACTTTTTCATCGATAACATCCTAAGGCCCGATTTCGGTTGCAAAAAGGAACAGCCCCTGCCTCAGCTCCTGGTGGCTTCGGCTGCAGCCGGAGGAGGCGCAGCAGGAGGAGGAGGAAGCCGCGTGGAGCGTGACCGAGGCCAGACTGGTGCAGGTAGAGACCCCGTCCACTCTCTGGGCACACGAGCTTCGGGCGCTGCCTCGCTCTTGTGTGCTCCAGATGCGAACTGTGGCCCACCCGACGGCTCCCAGCCCGCCACCGCTGTCGGCGCGGGAGCATCCAAAGCCGGGAACCCGGCTGCTGCGGCGGCCGCGGCCGCAGCAGCGGCGGCAGCGGCAGTGGCGGCAGCGGCGGCAGCAGCCTCGAAGCCCTCGGACAGTGGCGGTGGCAGTGGAGGCAACGCGGGGAGTCCCGGGGCGCAGGGCGCCAAATTCCCGGAACACAACCCCGCGATCCTACTCATGGGTTCGGCTAACGGTGGGCCGGTAGTCAAGACTGACTCACAGCAACCCCTAGTATGGCCCGCCTGGGTCTACTGCACACGCTATTCGGACCGTCCGTCCTCTGGTGAGTACCCGAACCGGGATGTGCATATGTGTCCAGGCCATGCTCTAGAATTCCAAGCCCCAACGCCGAGGAGAGCCCAGTTTGAAGCTCCGTCAGCTTCACGTTTTACTTCTCTTGCCCCGGGTCCTAGTCACAACCGATCCTGTGCTCGATTCTGCCCTACCATGCTGGCCTTTTCTACCAAGGAAGTTACAGCTATTGGCACGCACAGTAGGCTCTAGGTTTTGTCCTTTGATTTTATGAACTCTGAGCCCTGAAGTCATTTTTATATTTTATTTTATTATCTCGAAGAAAGATATTTAATTACTCATTGATCTATTTAGTAGGGAAAGGGCGCTTTGAGCTGGCGGGAAGATAGGCCTTGTTAGTGACTTGGCTCTGTGTCTGCCACCTTAGTCCTGTCAGGACTGGCTTTAGCCAGGGAAATGAACCAGAGAAATATTCTTTATCGTGTGTTTTAAACAAACACTATGGATATTATTCTGTGGAGAGTCTATTTACATAAAGACAGATATGGAGGAGACAGAAAAGAGAAAAGCTCCATCTCTTGCGCCCAGCCCGGGAATGGGGACTCAACCCGTGTGCGTAGAATGTAGAGGAAGGCCCTAGCCAGAAAGGTGAGTAGCCTCTGCTCTCTGGTGCTGGCAGGCCTTGGAAGAGCAAAGCAAGCAGGCTAGTGGAAGATTTGAAATCTGGACCATGGGCAAGGGAATCAGCGTGTGCCCAAGTGGGCACCCCTGTCCCTTCGGCCTGGGTTTCGTTCTTTTACTCTCTCCTTCGCAAATATGCCCATTAATGGCTATCTGCGTGTCTTAGGTCAATTCTCTACTTTCTTTTCCTTTGCTGGAGCACCTACCCAAGGTCAGCTGCTGGGTCCTGGAAGAGGGGGCTCAGGCCTGCTGCTCCTTGCACAGAGCAGGCATTTCTAGGAGGCCAGTGGCCCCCCCCCACCCCAGGAGATCAGCAGGGGCTTGGGTCCAGGGTCAGCGTTGGGCCAGCCAGGGGGCCCGGGCAAAAGGTAGCCACAGGCGCCCCACTGCTGGCTGGTGTCTTGCAGCCTTGCTGCTTCGGGCTGGGTGCGGATCGATGCGCGCTATCAGCCCCCGCCATCTCGAGCCCCGTTATTGACACGTCGGGCTCCCTGAACCTCCGAAAAGCTGCTTTGATTGACTCGCCTGATGGATAGAGTGATTGAGCTGTCAGGCTGAGTGGGTCGGGCCGGCCAGGAGGCTACGATTTTATTACAAGTGTCCGTGCCTCTGCACACAACAACAACACTACAACATGCTCGGGACGCACCTCCCGCAGCGGAGTCTCTTGGAGGATGCGCACATTTCCTGGGCCATTTCTGCCTGCTTGCCTCATGACTCATCTAAATCCAAGTCTTGCTCAGGAGCAGGCCTTGTCTTTGTTCCTTGCTCCTTTTCTTTTTATAGACCAGAGAAAGCAGGGACCAGATACTTCTCCAAAGGCAGTTAAAGTGGAGGAATCAACATAGACTTGATTCCTATAGCCAGTAAGGCCTGGACTCCTCCTCACAAGCAGCTACTGACCAGAGGTGCTGGCTGGCTGCTCCATCCAGTCACTCAATTTTTCCAGTGACTAGGTTTGAACATTGCCAACAAAGACCCTTCTCTCAGATAGTTTTAGGTAATAACAGACGGGACAGGAACCACACTGGAATCCACAGGCCTCCAAAGCTATCGCCGAGGCCAGCAGTTCAGTGCCAACATCCCAGCAAGAGTGCCACGAAGCAGGCTTCAACCCTCCAGCCAAGGTCCAGCCTAGTTCTCACCGGGGCTGGACCCCCATACCAACCTTCCACATTAGCATTTGAGAGAGGCCTCATCCTCTTGGAGAGTGGCCTTCCTACACCCCATCTTGGGATGATAGCATAGGCTCCCCCCCTGCTGTGATTGTTTCTTTCACCAGCATCTCTTGGTCCTTGTTTTGCTTATGGGTGGGGACAGCAAGGCAGGGGTAATCACCGGCCACGGGCTTCCCAATTTGTTTGTGTTACTTCAAGACTTTTGCACCCTGAAATTATGCAAGCAGGTTCAGAAAAGAGATAACAGAACCTTCCTCCCCCCCCCACCCCATGGAGAGGAGTCCTGAGGGTCCTTCTTTTTTTCTTCCTCACATCAACCAAGAAGCTAAATAGAGCATCCCAGGCTTAAACTCATAGACCAGGGGCTGCAGCCCTAGTAGGACTTGGGCAGGCAGTGTCCTGCTTCCCTACTGAAAGAGCTCAGGTCGAACAGAAGAAAAAGAAGGCAGAAAGGGATTCCTGATTCTCTGGAGTTGCATGATTTCAGCTTCCCTGTTCTCTCAATGTTGAGAATCAGGTAGGAGCTTTGCATAGGCCTGTGTGTGTGTGTGTGTGTGTGTGTGTGTGTGTGTGTGTGTGTGTGTGTTCCCAAAAATAAAGTGGGAACCAAGGTAGACCAGCCATTCTTCCCAGGGCCTGACCTTACTGTTGTATTTTATTCCAGGGCTAAGAAGACATTCTGGTTCATGGGTCCCCTAAGTCTAGGTTATACCTTGGGACATCCAGAACTCACTGTATCTTTAATTGCTACCCCAGACCTATTTTGTTGTTGTTGTTGTTGTTGGCCTTCTGAGCTGAACAGTACCGGCAGCTAGGACTGTTCTCAGTCTTTCTTGGATTGGGTGGCCCCTGTAATCCCTGCCAGTGTGCCTGTTTGGTTTCCGAGTCTCTCCTGCAGAGGGGGGCCTAGAGATCTCAATGGTGTAGAGAGGGGTTCTTTGATGGAGATAGCGGATCCCAGCAGCTGGCCTCCACAATCGCCCCGGAAACTCGGGATCCCCGCCCGCGGTGTGCTCCACACAATTTTCTCAAGGCTTACTCTGCCCTCTCCCCCTCCCTCTGCTCCTGACCCCGTTCCTCCCCTCCCTGGCCCTGTCCTCCTCCCCGCTGCAGGTCCACGCACCAGGAAGCTAAAGAAGAAAAAGAATGAGAAGGAAGACAAGCGGCCGCGGACGGCGTTCACGGCCGAGCAGCTGCAGAGACTCAAGGCGGAGTTCCAGGCAAACCGCTATATCACGGAGCAGCGGCGACAGACCCTGGCCCAAGAGCTCAGCCTGAATGAGTCCCAGATCAAGATCTGGTTCCAAAACAAGCGTGCCAAGATCAAGAAAGCCACCGGCATCAAGAACGGCCTGGCGCTGCACCTCATGGCCCAGGGACTGTACAACCATTCTACCACCACGGTCCAGGATAAAGACGAGAGCGAGTAGCTGTGGCCAGCTCCGGGGCCCAACGGCGCCCGTGCCACCTCCAGGCTCCGCGGGGCTGCCGCTTCACCAGCTCCACGCCGCCATGCAGAGACGATCGCTAAGGAGGGAGGCATCAATCAGGGCGACAGAGAAGGCGAGCAAGAGAAAGCAATCCTCCGAGTGGACATTCATATTGGAACAAAACGGTTTTTGAAACGGGAGAAAGACTCGGACAGGTGCTATGGGGGCAAAATAAACATCTATTCTCTAACTCACTGTATAAGACGAAGCTGCGAATTCCTTAAAGCTCTATCTAGCCAAACTGCTTACGACCGTGTATATATTTAATTTCAGGTAAGGAAAACAAATATGTGTAGCGATCTCTATTTGCTGGACATTTTTATTAATCTCATTTATTATTGTTATAATTATTATAATTATTATAATTATTTTATCCCTCATCCCTACCTTGCTGCCCCCACCCCAGCCCAGTTTCGTTTTCGTTGCTCTTTTCCTTTGAATGTTTTAGCTTCTCCGGGCACCTCCTGCACCCCCAACGCTGGCCCTGGTTTCTCTGGGACTTTTCTTTGTGTGAGTGTGAGTGTGTTTCCTTGCGTGTCTGCCCTTCACCTCTCCTCTACCCACCCAGGATTCTTCTATTGATCTTGTCTATTCCTCCCCTAAATCCCTTTCCTTTTCTGGAGACTCCTTGAGAAATACAACCCCACAGACTGCGAGACTGAACCGCCGCTACAAGCCAAAGATTTTATTATGTTCAGAAACCTGTAGTCTGAAATAAAATGTTCACTGTGTTCATGAGTTGCTGACTGCCTTCTTCTTTGTGGGATGGGAAAGAGCCCATCCAGTTACTGTGTGGCGACCACCCTGGCTGTACAGCGTGGGGGCAAAATCCTGGGAAGCTCAGCTATGACTGTAACCATCGTTGCTCAACAAATGCTAGTGTGAAAGAGAGTGTATGGCACAGGCTGTCCAGGTTTGCTTTGGTCTTGGTCTGGAGAATATGCTCAGTCCCTGAATGTATTCTAGGCGACCCCAATGCCAGAAAGTCCACTTCTTCACTGCCCTGCCCCCAACGGTTCCAGCTGGCTGCCTAAGCTTGTACAGGCTTAGCCAACTGAGTCCTCTTGTTCAACCTGCTTCCGTGCACCAAACTATACCTCTAGCTATACCTCTAGGCCTCCTTTCTTCTTTTCTTTCTTTCTTTCTTTCTTTCTTTCTTTCTTTCTTTCTTTCTTTCTTTCTTCTCCTCCTCCTCCTCCTCCTCCTCCTCCTCTTCCTCCTCCTCCTCTTCCTCCTCCTCCTCCTCCTCCTCCTTCTTCTTCCTCTTCTTTGTGAGAGTGTAAGACTGGAGGCCTTACCAGGGCCTGCAATGGTGGCAGACTGTTTGCAAAGCTACCCAGCTTTGGCCCAGAGTCTCCTCACCTCTTCCTTTGGGCAAGGGATTCCCCTCCGCAGATAGCTAGTCTGATGTGATGCCCAAGCTGGGCTTTACTGGTTAAGAGTCTCCTCATACTACAAAGAGGAGACCTGACTGCGTGAAAAGCTGTATCTAGTGATCCTGTTCAGGGGGGTCTGGAAGCCCCCAAACAGCCAGAGGCCTACCTCCCCCTGACCTGAAGCTTAAGTATAGAGGTCCCTTTTCTAAATCCAGCAAAGCTTGGCCAAATTCCTCATTTCAAGGAGAGGAGGTTGTATGCAGAAGATCCTAGGACAGGCCAGACACCTGGCTAACCCAGAGGACCCTCTGGGGAGTTGTCAGTGAGTCCCCAGGACTGACAAGCTTTCAGAGGCTAAGGGGTGGAAGATTTGGAAAAACTAAGAGCCTATTTAAAGGTTCCCATCTCTCTTTTATTTAGAGTTTTATATACTATAAATTCTACTCTCCTTTTTTTCTATATGCAAAATGCATGTAACATGTATGCAACTATGCATAGGTATGTACATAAATATGCCAGATGGGTGTCCAAACGTTTGTGTGCACATGTAAAAGTGTGCACATCATGGTGAGCCTCGGTTCCCAGACATTGTGTGTGTATTCTGCGTGTGTTTTTGTATTGTACAGCTGAGTGGTTGTTACGCCACAGGGTCTGACACATGATTGGACATTTGTGAGCTCACAGTGTCCATATGTGCGCTAGTCTGCATTTGCACATCAGAATGCTTGCCTAGTATATTTGGGATTTGCAGGGATATGGGAACCTTTCCTCTAGGGTTTATTTTCTGATATTTCCCCCTACACACACAGGATTGATTTTTGTAAGAAATGAGAATGGCCCAGCTATCCCACTCTTTCCTTGAAAAAGTCCCCAAAATTTGGGTCAACATCCCGTATCTCATCAGAGAACTAAAAATGCTAGGCTCTGTGCCCCAGGAAGAGTCCCACACTGTCTCTGCATAAGGGCTTGGGAACTTGAGGTCCAGTGGCTTGGAGAGCCATTAGACATTTCTATGGGTCTCTTATGTCTTACTGTTGTTTTGGGGGTGGTGCCTGCACATAATCGGTGTTTAGAGGTGACTGGGAGCATCCGTCTTGACAGTGGTGCTTGACCTCTTGAGGTTTTGCTGGTTGGCCTTCAGGTGAAGAAGTCTGAGGTCTGAAGTGCTAGCCAGCTCAGAATCTGGACCAGTCCCCACCCCCAATCCCCATCTCCTTCTCCAGAAAGCACATGGGGATGTGATGCTGAGTTCGGTTCGCTGACCTTTACCCACCATGGCCCCTGACTTTACTGAAGCATCCACTGCCACCTATTTCAGGGGTTAGAACAGAGGCAGCTGTAGGAGCAGCTCCAGGAAGTGTCCCATTCCTGAAGCCCTCCTCCCACTACCCAGAACAAAAAGGCCAGAGACAAGAGATCTCCACCCCCTAAAGCTGAGGGACAGCAAAGACCACTATTCCAGCTCCTGGGTGTGTTGGCTAAGCCTCTGATGGGAGCGGTATTGTGATGTAATTTGATTTCTTACCCATTATCTCTCTTTATCTTCTAATCACGTGGGCAAATAGAGTTTTCCTCATTGTTCAGCGGCAGAAATCGGGCTCTGAGAACTTGGAAGCTTTTTGTCCTCTGAGCCTGCATCTTTTTGTAGCCTGTACTTCAAAGATATGGCCAAGGCCTTGTAGTCAAGGTCAGGACTGACCTTCCTCTTCTCTCTCCTTCCGATTTGCAATTTTCATTCTCTCTTATTGGGGCAGCGGAAGAAGGGGAGGACGGATCCAGTCAGACCTTATTCAGGCACCCCTTCTTTTAAAAAGAGAGAAGGAGAGAGTAATAATGATCATAAATAGACATTGATTTCTCGGATTTATGGGGCTGGCTTGGCGAGCTGCCCGTGTATTAAAGGGGGGGGGTAGCTACATCGAGATAAATACTTGAGCTGAGCACACCAACCCAACTTCCTCCTCTTCTCCTTTTCCTCCCCCTCCCTTAAGGATTGGGATTGAACCATATACTTAAATCTTCCTCAGCCTAGAAGGAAATACAAGCTACAGGAGTCTAAACAATATTGATTTCAAGATCTCTTTTTGAGGGCAAAGGTCTCTGTTTTCTCCCTTTTCCTACCAGGGTGGGGGTATGGGGAGGCAGTGGGAGGGAGAGGATGAAGATAGGGAGGGAGAGGCTGCATGGAAGCCGAAGTCACTTGGTGAACCTTCTGTGTCTGCAGTGGACTCCCTAGCTTTGGGCATTTTGACATGTGTGTCGTGCATATATTTATTTAGGCTAGGGAGGCGCGTTGGATAGATAGGCTCCAACAGATACTTGATTCACAGGCCTCTATATGGGGCTGCTCAGGGTACAGAGGAGTGGCTCTGGCTACCATAACCCCATCAAGAGATGAAGCTGCACCCTGGTAGCCAATCAGCACCTCAGAAAGTTCCCTTCCCCCATATCCCTCAATGAGACCAAAGTGCTGAGACAGGGGTGAGCTCTGGCCACTCCACAGCCTGAAGCTAACACCAGAAGAGAACCTGCCCCAGTGTTAGACTTTCTCTGGGGTGGCCCTGGAATTTTTCAATGGCCAGCTTTGTGTGTGTGTGTGTGTGTGTGTGTGTGTGTGTGTGTGTGTNGGCTAAGATAGGCAGGAAGATCATGTATCCAGCAGAACCTCCCATTTGCTACACAACCTGGCCTTGTTTAAACTGAACATGATGACACTGTTTATATTAAAGACCATAATGGTCCCTCTTGGGGTTAGAGCACTGCTCCATTGCTCTTGACCACCAGAGGTTCAAACCTTCCCTGGGCTTCTAAACTCATGTAAGACTCTTACAATTGACTACTTATAGGAAGGAGGCATGTCCATGGCAGTGCACAATTTTAATCCTAGCACTCACAAGACACCGGGAGGCAGGAGGATCTTTGTGAGTTCAAGGCCAGCTTGATCTAAAAAGTTCCAGGCCAGTCAAAACTACATGGTGATATTCTGCCTCAAAAATAAATAAGTAAGGATCAAATAGTATAAAATATAGAGAGAGATGGTAGAGGCTCTGGTTACCTTGTCCCTCCATCCCCACAAAGATGCATAACCAAGCCCCAGTCTGGGAGTAGTCTTTGGGGAAGCTCAAGTACAAAGGTTTGCTTTATGTGTGAAAACATCCCATTCTGAGACAGAAAGGGTACTTTTGAGAAGCACATCAAGCAGGAGGCGAAGCCTTCAGACGTGCTGGGAATGTCCCAGCAGGAGAGCGGTGGACAAGCAAGCAGGGCACACATGCAAATGCCTGTGTAGATATGTATGAAGTGCACCCACGTCGAAAGCAAATATACTTGGTACTTATATTTAGAGGTGTGATCACGGTAGGTGCAGAGACACTACCAGGGCACAAGGTTCTGACAAACTGAAGCTGGGCCAGGGAAACACTACAATACAGGCACACACTGACACTTCCAAGTCCGTAGGCTTTGTTCCTAGCCAGGATAGGAGACAAAGGTCTCTTCTAAGGGCCTCTGCACGGTTGCCACCAGGGAGAACTAGGACTGAGAGAGATGGGTTGTTTGGGAGTCTAGGAGATGGGAAATGGGGAGTCAAGGTTTTCAGTCTCGGACCCTTACTACTAGCAATAGCACAATGGTTTGGGGACTTCCTGGAGCTGGAGCATGCTGGAGAAGCTGGAGGCAAAATAATGTGTTCCAAGCGATTTCTCAGAGAACCTGGCTTGCAGCTGGCCCACATCATTTACTTCAGGAATGTGTTTCCATCTTCAGCCTTTGACACCCCCCCACAAGTGGAACAGGTCCCCTTCACTATCACAGACTTGGAATTGGGGTGCTTTGAAGACATCTGGGAGGATTCAAGGCTGAGAGGAGGAAGGCTCACTGGGGCTACCTGAACACTCACCCAAGTCTCACCCTAAAGAGAATTCTCTAGCTGCAGACTCAACTTTGGGCAGTGAGGGGTAAGTGAGGTGAGAGGGGGCACAGAGGAGGTACCTCTTCAACACTGCAGGGGGTGTATAAATCTACCTACTGCAATTTAGGAACTAATATTAAGAATTTTTTCCCTGGCTCACCGCAAAGACATCCATCCCCATAGCGGAGATGGATTGGGATGGAGGAGGGTGGGGAAGTGGGGTAGCGCTTCATTTCACGTGGTCCCTAGAAACCCTAGAAACCGGGGGGCCTTCTGTGTAGAAGAGAAATCCCAACACTCAAAAAGCACAAGAATTTTTTACTTCCTAGGGCACTCTATCGCAAATGGCTGGGAATCCTGACAGATGACAAGCTTTTCCATAGAAGATTCTGCTTGGCCTTGGAGTTGAGGGAACCTGAGGGGACCCCAGGCTCTCCAGGTCTTAACATCTTTTGTGTTCCTGAGAGGCATCATAACAGGGATGATTTCCAGATTGCTATCGCAAAGCACATGGAGGACACAAAAACTGTCCTACCAACCTCTCAGCTCTCTCGTCCTTCCCACCGCTTTCACATCTGGAAACCTGGACATCTGGACATCTGGCAGGGCAGAACAGATGAGGAGAGAGAACATAGCAAAAATTTTAAATTATTGTCAATATGCTCACTACTTCCTGGTGGATGATTGAACACATGTGACATTCATCCAGACAAGCACATATCTTTGAGATACGTATCTGCGTATCTATACCTATGTCTGTATCACCTTGTCCAATTTACAGATAAGAAAAAGAGGTCAAGGTCGTCTTCGGAAGGTCACATTCAATCTCCTTGAAATTTACAAGGCTGGGCCTCCCCTACAGCTGAACTCTGACATTTAATAAGGATCTGCGGTGGCTGCTTTTCTGGGGCCTTCGATCTTAAGTAGGAGGAGGCTTCAGTACCTCCTTCAATCTTCCTACCTTCCCTAGATAGCAAGGAATGCATGACACAAGGTCCAGATTAGCTTTCAGGGGAATCTAACATTTGCCATCTTATTTTTCCTACCCTATGCGTTTCCACCCACATCTTCCTCTTGCACCTGAGCCTGGACTAGGCCAGCTGAAAAAGCAGGTACTAACCCAGCATCGAATTCCTTTGGCCATCCTCCATCCCATCCTGCCGCTGCTTGCGCACCCCACAGTCCTCTGAGAGAGCTGCGCAATCCATTTCCGGTCAGCACAGCCCAGGTCGGCAGGCCTGGGGTCACCTCTCTCCTGTACGTGGGTGAAAATCAAACCCTTCTGGGGTTCCATTGAGGCCTTTGAGCGCACCAGTTATCTCCGCGGGGAGCCCTCAGATCTATCAGTTCAGTGCTCTTGCGGTAAGGGCCCTGACTCTGCTGGGGACACTCCGTGAAAAGTCACCCGCACCACCTCTCCTACGGTTTGGGAGTGGCACTCAGCCAGTCTCCATCCTGGCCGACTCTCGCAGGCCACTCTTTGTAGGTTTCGGTTTGCCTCGCTTCTCTCTGCTGCTCTTAATGATTTAGGATCCGGTCCCTTCCTGGTACCTTCACTCTAAAGTCTCCACTTTTGCATAGGAGGTCTCCCTGTTGCTTTGGGACAGTTTCCTTCGATCTCTGGGACTGCCCCCCCTTCCTAAAGTACTCCAGACAGAAGAAAGACTGAGTGTTCCTTCTGTCCACAGCCCTCCCTCTCCAAGGGTCACTTAACCCAGCTCTTGATTTTTCTCAGCTGTGTCTATCCAACGGATGCTCTGGGGGTCCAATTTGGTGACAATCGCTCCCTCCCACTCCCTGTGTTGCTAACGTGTAGGGACTCGGACGCTGACCTTGAGTGCAGACAGGCTGACCTCTTATGCTTCTTCGCAGCCGCCCTAAGCCCTCAGTTGACTGTGTGAAGAGGGGGAAGTGGGGAGGTGGATTCCAGTGGGGGGATCCTGGGGGCCTGCCTGGGGATAGTGAGAATCACCTTTGTAACCTTACTGCCAATGCACAAACCGTCCCTGGGAAGGTCCAGGCCTGGAGTCAAATGAGGGAGGGGAGGGCTGGCCTTAAAGACTGAGGAAAGTAGACTTTATTTGTGTTGTTGCATCCTGGATAGACAACACTCCACATTCTCACCGACATTCCGCGGCGTCCAGACCCCTTGCACTCGGTCCCCTTGGCTTCTGACTCTGCCTGACCAGGGCTGGGCCCCAGTCCTCTGCCAGCCTGAGCTCAGGGGAGTGCTTGCTTTGCGTTTGACTGGGGAAGTGCTGTCAGCTTCAACTTCGGTTCTTGGTGAGCGCTTCAGAAGTCCTTTCTCTTGGGGGTGGGGGTGGGGGTGGAGGTGGGGCGGTGTAAGTAATAAACTCCCTCTGCCATACTAGCCTCCTTTTGTGCCAGAACAACTTTGCTGGGCAGAAACTTTCACACTCCCTGCCTTGTTTGAGCGGAGGTGTGTCTGGACAGTTCTCTAGTGCCTTCACCGGGACTCCAGCTAAAGTCTCTCTAGAGTTTCTTTACAACCATTTTGTCTTTGCTTTGCGATCCTTCCTTCCCCGAATTACTCCCACCCAGGTCCTACAGAGCTTCCTGAGGGGTGCTGCCTTTTTCTGTGGGTTTCGGAGCCTTCCTGGGTCCTTCCATCCTTTGCTCTCTGCGGACTGACCGCTGGCCTTCGTTCCTGGGCTTTCTGGTGTTTTCCCAGCTGCCTGAGGCTGAGGAAGAAGATGGACACAGGAAGGTGGCTGGACTCTCCCGTCAGGCCTCTGAATTTCTTCAGGGATAATAGCCTTGAAGTAAAAAGTTGCGTGTAAGTTGCGTGTTTGTTCTTCGGAGACTGGCCTGGAACTGAGATATCCCAAATATCTAGAAAATGCTGAGGAGATTAGAAAGACATTCACTTCCTTGGACCAAATTCAATCCAAATCGACAAATGTTCCCTGTGCATCTTAGAATTTCCAAATGGTGGATGGACCTCCCCTATCCACCCCCATCTTCACCCTGCACTGACAACTTAGCTGCCAGCAACCCCCTCCCAAAAAATTAAGCAAAAAACACCACCTAGAAGGAAAAAATAGGCAGTAGTGGAGGGAGGGGTTGTTTGGAAGAGAGGAGGCACCTAGAAAGGGAAAAGGTTGGTGTTGTCTCCGACTAGTGGGCAAAGGAGCCTCTAGGGATGGCTGGTTTCCATTTCTCCTGGACTGAAGACCTCAGAGCTTGACTGCCTTAACTCACTCTTCCCGAAAGCTACATTTTGTAACTTTACTTCCTTCACTCCAGGCAGGAAAGCTGTGAGAGTCTTTGGATATGGTCCACCCATCCCGGCAACTCACAGCCTGCCTGGCCATCCTGTGAGCTTCTCCAGAATGGAGTAGAGACTTTTCTCTTAGAGACCCTCTAGGGCCAGAGTGTCGATGATCATTACTTTAAATTAAAAGTCCCTCATCCCTTTCTGTCTAAGCTTCAACTTAGTTTCAGAGAATGAAGCATGAAAGCTTTGATAGAGATTACCAATGCTTCATTTATTCCCGAAAATGGCAAACACGGCCCAGGAAAACGGAGCCTCGCATGCAAGCGCCTTGTCTTGGATCCTCAGCCATCTCAGCTTTCACAAGCTCACTTGGCTGTGAGACACACTGGGCAGGGAGAGTCTTGTACAGTACCCCCCCCCCCCCAGGGAATCCTGCCGCTTAGGGCTGAGACTTCATGCTGTAGTAACAGTGTAGCTGTTGAGACCAGCCTGAGAGGGTAGGGATTTAGCACCGGGGAAGTGAGGGGGAGTGGTCCAGAGCCTCAAGAGTCACTAACTGGTTATGAAAGTGTGACTAAGGATTCTCACTCTAAACCCACCTTATCATTCCCTATTTATGGGGGAATCCAGGGGAATTTCCTATGTATTGTATGGAGAGCTGGAGAGGGCCAGGAGACCCCAGTTCCATTTTCTGAACCATTAACATCCCATCCCAACCCCACACCAGCCCCTGGGCCTTTATGCTTGCCTATAAGGTTGAAACCAAGCGGAGGGTTTCCTCTGTGCCTGACTTTCACGTATTTCCGAGTTCACGCAGACCACCCTCCAGGTCTGGCACACTCCACCCCACTCACAGAGCCTTCGAACTTTGCTAAACAAAGCTCACCTTGTGATCCGGTGTAAAAAAAGTGTGCTGGGACCATTTCACAAGATAGGCAGCGATGGAGCCTCCAGGAGTTAAAAAAAAAGTGACTGTGAGTTTTATTCTTTTAGACGCAGTAGGGAAGTTTGAAGTAGGAACAGTTGCCTCCCCATTAAGCCCCCCCACCCCCCCGTGGGAGATCAGCCTCAAATTCCTTTGTGACACTGTGTTATTAACTCCCAAGTAGGCAATGACGTCTCCACATTCCAGCCACCTGGAAGCCCCTGAAACAGAAAGATACCTTTGGGGGGAAGGTAGTCAGGAAAGATAAGCAGCCCTTCTTCTTGTCACCTTAGCCAGCTCAAAGGGCATAAGCATCTTTGCAAAAGCCAGGTACAGTGGCACATGCTTGTCATATCTGTGTTAGGGAGACCCAGACAGGAAGATCCTTGGGTCAGTCAGCTTAGTCTACTTAAAAAGTCTTAGGCAAAGTGAGAGACCCCCTTCTCAAAAGAGCAAGATGCTGATGAGCAATAACTGAAGTTGTCTTTTGACCTCCACAGGCACCGGCACCCGTGTGCCTCTACTTACCTACACTCCCCTGTATCTTGGAAGAGCAAGGTGACCCCACAGAGTCCACAGGGGCCTCACCATAAGAGAAAGTGAGACTGATGAATGGATGGGGTGCCCCTCGAAGTGCACCAGCTCTGAGGTGGGGAGGAGGAATTGAGGTGGGGCAGAGGCAGATACCTTGTGGACTCCTGGAACTCTTGCTCATTTTTATTAATTACTCACTAATTAGATCCTGAAAGCGGGTGAAGGAAGTTGTCACGAAGCTTGGCTGCTTGAATTTGATCCCAGGATCCCTACAGAGTAGGAGAGAGAAGATCCCATGTCTACAGGCATGTGCACATGCACACAAAAATGAATGAATAAAAATGCAACAAAACTTTTTTAAAAAATACTTTCCTGCCATTTTGGATTGATGGTCTGAAAAATCAGAGGAGGAGGGGGTCTTGGAATTTAATTAACAATTAAATGAGTTGAGGGGTTGAGGAAATCCTCAATCTTTTCAAATCTAGAAAGTGCTCCTCTGTCCAGTGCTGGTGATCCTGGGCAGTGACTTGAAAACAAGTTGCTTAGAAGGACAGAGTGCAGACCCTAAAGCTGCCAGTGGAGAGTGTCCTTCCTGTGGCAGAAAAGGAGAGCTTTTGAGAGGCATCGTCAGAATGGGCGTCAGAATGGCAAGTTCTGCAGTTGCTTGCCCACCTCGGCTACGATGCTTCACATGACACTGCCAGATGTTTTCATGAGTCAGATACACTTGTACAGTCCCTGTCTAGGTGCTGCACACTTCTTAACCCCTGTAAGCTTGGAGGCAGTTCCCATGGCACCTTGGTGGGTTCAACTGAGTTGAATTTGAGATCTGTTAAACAGAAAAGGAAAAGTGGGATTTTGGAGCATCTACCTTAGCTTACCAAAAGCTTCAAGGGAGGGTAAAACTGCAGTGTTAAAGTGCCTGCCTAACGTGCAAAAGGCCCTGAGTTCAATCCCCAGGGCCCTGTGAACAGGATGTGCTGGTACACCTTTGTATCTCAGAGGTAGAGGAAGGCATGCTAGAAGTGCCAAGTCTTCCTCAGCTACATAGCAAGTCTGAAGTGAGCCTGGGCTAGCTGAGATCAGGTCTATAACTAACTAACTAACTAACTAACTAACTAACTAACTAACTAACTAGCTAAGTGCTTTGGAAGTAAAACTCCCCCCCGCCCCCAGTTTCTTCTGCACAGGAACTACTGGCCAAGTAGGGGAACTGCAGATTCAAGGACCTTAGAGATGGGTTTTACTTTTCTTAATGCTCTTCCTTTCATTTTGGCTATTCTAAGGGGGTTTTGACATGTGCCTGTCTTTTGGATGCATGTATTTTCTGGGGAAGTGTGGTGAGAGGGAGCAGTTGAAGGTGCATTTCAGGCATGTAACTTTTGGAGTGGGGCACTCAGGAATGGTGCATAGAGTACCTTGATTGTTCTGGTGTCTTATAAAATTGATAAAAACCAGAGGAAACACTGGTGAAGTTATTCCTGGTCCTGTATTGGTCCTGTATTGTGGTTCAGTTATTATTAAGGAAAATACTGTTTAAAATAATCACAAGCATGCTGGGCACAGTGGTGCACACATTTAATCCCAGCACTCTGGAGGCAGAGGCAGGCGGATCTTGGTGAGTTAGAGATTTGGTCTACATGGTGAAGTTCCAGGACAGCCAAAGCTACATAACAAGACCCTGTCTCAAAACAAACAAACAAACAAACAACCAAAAACCAAACAAGCCCTCCTAACAACAACAAAAATCATAAGTTTTACATTTCTATATGAGCACAACTTGGGCAGAAATTTGAAACAACCTACTGGGCTATTTGCTGCAGCTGTTGTTGTTGTTGAATTACTTCTAATAAATTTGTCATTGCAGTTTGTAAAGTTTATGTTCTTGGAATTCTCAGATTTTTCCTGAGATTCTTTTATGTACAGTCTATACATACACACTGACCATTTCTAGTGGAAATATCATGATATGGAAAGCACACACAGTCACGATGCTATTGAAACTGCTCTCCCTCATTCTTCCTAGACCAGACTATGGACATGAACAAAGTGGTGGCCAGAGTACAGAGTGGACCCCTAGCCACCGAGGTCCAAGAGTCTGGCAGTATGTAGGTAAGAGATGGAACTCTCTTTTAACTCTTTTCTTTTGCTTGTTTGTTTGTTTGTTTGTTTCTGGTTCTGTACCTGGAATCTATATCACTTTTAAGCTAGGCAAGTGCTCTACCGCTGAACTACATCCTCCACTCTGTGATTTTCTTACTATGCAAAGTGGGAACTGGAGAGATAGAGCAGTCAGTAAGTGCATGCCTTACAAGTGCAAAGACCTTGGATTCAATTCCCAGAAGCCACATAAAAGGGAGAAAGAAAAGAAGAAATAAAGAAGAAAGAGCCCAACATGGTGGTTTGTGCTTGTTAGGTAATTCCAGTGCTAGGGAAGTAGAGATGGGTAGATTCCTGGGACTCTGGCTGACCAGCCTAGCCTGCAGGACTAGCTCTAGGTAAGTGGTAGACAAGTAGGAGACAGGAGACCCTGTCTCAAGGAGATACTGTGGTGACAACTGAGAAATAACACTTGTTATTGTCCTCTGTTTGCCACACACACAGAGTGTGTATATGTAACTCCTACACACATGCATCCCAATATACTAGAGCTTGCAAGTACATGTGCGTGGGCATGCATGTGCTCTCGTGTGTGTGTGTGTGTGTGTGTGTGTGTGTGTGTGTGTGTGTGTGTGTGTAAAGTCTCTTTCTTCTTATTTTTTATGGCCAAAGGTCTTATAAAAGAGAATTGGTTCTTCATACTTGGGAACCTTAGACTGTGAACTGTAAGCCTCATTTTGGGGGGTCATGAATTTCACACAGAAAGCCTAGACACCCCAACTATCAAACAGAGCAAGCCTCAAGACCAGCCAGAATCATGGTGAAAGGCTAACAGTGATCCTTGGATCATCAGACTCAGGACAAGCAAGAGTCATTCTAATCCTTCCCACAGCTTCTGAACTTTTCTATAGTTTTGCCACTGATGCCCAGAGAGACGTTGAATTGCTGGGGAGATGGGTAAGTTGGCAGCATGCTTCCCAGGAAGGTATTAGGATCTGACTTTGGTCCATAGTACCTACAGACATACTGATGTCTGCAGTAATGTTATCACTGCAATGCTGTAATCCCAGTGCTGGGGGGCAGAGACAGGAGGATTCCTGGGACTCTATGACCAATCCAGCCAAATCGAAAGCTCCAGGTTCAATGAGAGTTTCCTTTTTAGAAATAAGTAGAGAGGGACTAAGGAAGACACTTGATGTTGACTTCTTGCTTGCACAGGTGCATGTACACATACAAACACACAGAAACAAACACACATACACATGAACACAGAAAAACATACACAAACACATACATACACACTAACGTACATGCATACACACTAAGGAAACAAAAGTTTATCCTACCAAAGGACCATCTATGCTTGCCCGCACTATATTCTATCTATCTATCTATCTATCTATCTATCTATCTATCTATCTATCTATCATCTATCTTTCTTCCATCTATTTATTTATTTATTCCTCTAGGTGGGGGAAGTCATGAGAGGCAAAAAGAAAAGAGTTTCTGAGAGACCTAAGGCTGATCTTTTTTTAAAACCTGAGTTTTTGCTGTTTAATAAATAAAACTTGCACATGTCAGTTTGGGAGATGTGACGTTCACCTGAGTAAATGAAACATTCATGAGAGTAGCATGGGGGGGGTGCTTGGGGTACAGTTTCCTTCTGTTCCTAGATGAGACTGTAGGGAAGCAGGCGTCTTAGCTCAGATGTTAGGGTTCCAACCAGGCCTGGCCTTGGGAGAAGAATCCAAACTTCCATAAGAATGGGGTCCCCATCTATTGGTCCTTTGTGAGCCTGTTGGGGCAGCAGGAAATGAACCCAGGTGACTTTATGGGGAAAGGAGGAGAGGGGTGACTTGAGCTGCTGGTGCTATCTGTTTTCCTTTCCTTCTGTGCTGTCCCTCACATCTGAGAGGAAAGAATTATGACCCTGTATAACTGTGAGTCCAACTAAGAAAGTATGGCCAGCAGAGAGAGAGAGAGAGAGAGAGAGAGAGAGAGAGAGAGAGAGAGAGAACTGCCTGTCCTGTCTGTCTTTGTCCTAGGTTGGGAAGGCCTCCTGGTCAATAAATACATATTAATCATGTGAGAGAATTGACATGCAAATGAAGGGCACCATTGACAAGCCCTAGATGGCAGAGAGAGAGCCCTTGCAGCTGTGGTCCTGCCTGGAGAAGCCAGGGCTGCACCCTGTTTTTTTTTTTTTTTAGGGGGCAAAGCCTCCTTTTCCACTAAGTTTGTAAAAGGGGGAACTGGCCCTAGAGGTGACTTCAGGATCTTTTGCCTACACGGTTTCTTAGCTCTGCCAGCTTTCTAGATTTTTTTTTCAAAAATTAATTAAAGTCTGTCAATGGCAGGCCACCCTTGTGGATCGCTGTGTCTCTCGGCCCAACTGGAAATCTCCAAAGGTACTTTGTTCTTGTGATCAAAGAAAAGTTGAGCCAACCAGAAAAAGAGTTAAAAGCTTAGGTGCATTTTTTTTAGAGGGACGCTTGATAGTGCAGGAATAATTATTACCTGCCATTGTGAATTACTGCTTATAAAACAGCATGCTGTGTATTGTTGTGGCTTTCTGGAGCAGACACTTCCAAGTAACCTTGGTATAGGCAGGACTAAGTTTCAACTGAGAGTCTTCAGAATGCCTAACACCTGTGGGCACAAATATTTTATATTTTAACCTATTGTGGTAAACTGTGTATTTGGTGTTGGGGAATTACATAGAGAGCCTGATGTTATAAAAACAAAACAGATATGTTGTATTACAAACCCAGCAGGTCATTGTGATGAATACAGTTAATTTATCATCAAAATCATGGGTATGTAAACTGTTTTTTTTTTTTTTTTAATTTTAAAAACACTGATAGTAGACTAAGTTGCCATTTAGGTTGAAATAGAAATGAACAGTGTTAGTTTTGTCTACAGTCAGCCTGGCTTCAGTGTTCTGCTCAGGGGTATGGATGGAGTTTTAAGAGATGAGCAACTAGATTTTATGGTTTAGGTTTTGAGTTGTGTCTGTGGGCTCTTATTATCTGGTAGACACGCATGGTGATTTTAGAATGGTACCATAAGTTCTTGGCTTTGGTGATGCACCTTGGTTCAGGATGTCAAAATGGATCCTGATTTGGCAAAGACCCGGGCCGTCTGGGCTTCTAGCAAGTCAGGTCCAGTGAAGGCTTTTGTGGGTGTTTGAGTTGGGCCTGGGGCCTCTCATCTTTTGTGGTCTCTATCTAATCTTACCTAACGCTCTGCAACTGAATATTAGACATTGTTGTACAGCCTGATGGAAACACATAGGGATATAGATATGAGAGGACTGTATTCTTCTGAAAGGAACAGTGACAGCAATAGTTGTAAATTAACTGTCTACAGCCATGTGCAGACCCAGCCTGTTATGTATTCTGGGTTATATTAATCCTAATCAAGATACTGGTTTGCTAAAACCCCCATGTTTTCATTTTAAATCTATCATGGTGTTCTTTGATAGAGGTATGTTGATCTTGAAACCCCACAGTCTGTTCAAAATTCAAACACAGACTCTCCTAAATTCCTTCGACCAACGTATGATGCTTAAAGCATTCTGCTAATATTTACCTAGATTCTAGATGGATCGAGGATTACCTGGAATTAGAATGCAGCAAACCTGTTGTCTGTTGGATTTCTCTGTGTGCATGTTTGTGTGTGCACACAGGGAAAGGAGCTGCTACTAGAGATAAATTATTTAACATGATTTTCCTGTATTGTGGAGAGGGAGGTTGAGCCTCATTTTTCGGATTATGATTTGTGTTATGAAATGCTTATCAAATGTTTTCCAAAGATTAGTTTAATTTTAATTAAATAAACCTTTCTCAAGAGGAGACTCCCAACTCTTCCTGTACCCAGAGGCTAGCATACTTGTTGTTTTTAATTATTTTGTGCTGTTACCCAAACTGCTTTGGGTACTCCTGCCCAATTAAATCAAAGGCCCAGGTTCCTTATGCACAATATGTTTAATATTTAATTTTAATTAAATTAATTAAATTGTTTATTTAATTTTATGTGCATTATTGTGCATTGAATAATGTAAAATTCATGGGGTAGAGAGGTAAATCGTAGCTTCTCCAAACAGGCCCATTACAAGGTTACTAGGAAAGTTCCTTCTCATTTGCAGGGGAAATGTCCCAGCGCCAGACAAAGTGAACTGTGAGCTTCTTCCCCCGTGTCCTTCAGCTGCAGCTTCTGGAGGATGGGTTTGTAGGTCTCCTTCACCCGCTGGAGCTGGCCTTCCAGTCTGCAGATGTTTGCAGCTGCTTGGCAGACACAAGAGTGCAAGTGTGTTCACACTGTTGTCACCGTGGTGACATTGTCTGCTTTGCTGAGCATGCAGCCACCAGCACAGGAACTCCTCAGAAGGTCAATTTTTTTTATTTTTATTTTTAAAATGTTTACCCAGAGGCCTGGGTAAAACTTTCCATAACATCTTGCCCTGTAGAAACAATCCAAGCCAGCAGGTTTCAGGAACCTTCCCAAGGCTGAGCATAAACACCAGCAGGTATGTTTTGGAATCTCACCTTTGGCTTGGAAGCAGTTTCTTCTACTTTCCAGTTACCATACCAGTTTGCTAGTATAGGAATGTTTGTATGTGCACAGTGACCAGCTTTCTGTTATTCAATGGAGGGGCTTAACTGCCAGGAAACCAGCTTCCATAGAATTGGGAAGCAGAGAGACACAGACACTAAAATAATGAAAATAAAGAGCCCCTTCTAATACTGCTCACTGTTCTGAAACTCACACCCGAGCTCGTAAAACACAGGGCATTGGAGTCAGGAGTTCAGACGTGCCTGAGACTAAGGAGCCACCGAATTCTCTCTTTCCTGTTTTCTAACTTAGCAAAGACTTATCACTCCCAGCATGACCTGGCTTTTGGGTTGTCTGAGTCAAATTTCTAAACTTGACCTCATGTCACAGAGTATTCGCTGGATTTTTTTCATCTCCAGGGTCTGCACCCCTGGACCACAGTTGAGTTCTTACACATCTTCTCACTCTGTACAGTTTTTGATGAAATAGATCGAGACTTTGTGGGTGCCTCTTGCTTATTGAAATTTGTTAGCTACATTCAAGGAAACTTGATTAACTTGGCTGGGGGCAAAAAAAGACTGAAAGAGAGAAAAGAAAGAGGGAAAAGGGAAAATGGAAAAGAAAGAAGAAAAGGAGAAGGAGAGAGAGAGAGAGAGAGAGAGAGAGAGAGAGAGAGAGAGAGAGAGAGAGAAAGAGAGAGAGAGATTTCTTGGGCCAAGGTGCCTGGCTCTTCGCAGAGCCCTTCTAACAGAGCAGAGCTGCTAAAATATAAACGGCTTTCTCGTTACTGCAGTTTATTTCCCCCCCGAAGGCTGGTTTTGTTTCAGTAGATTAAATATTATCATAAAAGTAGCTGGTGATGCAGTAAATTAAAAATCAAGTTGTGGAATATTTTGCAAAAGCCTTTTATTTATTTTTTTTAAAACTTCTATAGCCCTTAACCAGTCACGGCAAACATTAGCTTAAATGCATTTTCCCAAACAGAACTTTTTTGGCTTGAGACAAGAATTTGGAAAATTTCAAATTCAGTTAGATGGAATGGACCTAAGCTACTCAGAATTTCTTGAGATTAATGGTAGCTAGCATGTAAAAAACCAACCAACCAAACAAACAAACAAGCAAACAAACAAAAATATCACAGCAATCTCTAACCCTCCAAACCACCGTTGCTTTCCATTTAGTCTGCACATCTGTAAACTCGTGGACAATTTTAGTGTAAAACATAAGGCTGGCAAGCTGTATAGGAAACGTTTGTATGTGGGGACAGATGGAGCAGAGTCCGGGGCAGGGCTTTGTCACCACATTTAACATCAAATTATGAATTAAACAAGAAGAATGAATAACAAATTAGGATTCGCTTAAGCCTAGCTTTGTGCAGCCGGACAATGAAAATTTATTTGAATGCTATTCCTTGATGAGGTTACAGAGCTTTCCCCAGAAGAAGATACCCAGTGAAGACAATTATTGGAAGTTCATCTTCTGGACACATCTTAGAAACCTTTTGATGGGAACGGAAATGTCTGCAGATTTAGATTTTCTAAACCCTCCCCTAGTGACTCAGTGACTGTTTCAGAAGTCCCAGGGTCGAGGGGATTTGCTGAGCGTGTTCTGGCTGGTGCTATCAAACAGGTTAAATTTGAGTTTTTTTGGGGGGGAAGGTTTTGTTTTAAGTGTGTGTAGGAGAATTATTGAATACTTGACTGGCTAGGACTTCTGCAGCATGTTAAGGAATGGCAGGCTCCCTGCACTCCAGCTGTTTGCTGAGAATAACCTCACTTTGCAAAGCTAAGTGCCTTTTCTCAAGTTCAGCTGCATGCCTCTCACCTACATGCAACCTGGAAATCAGGCACTCTGGCCTCGTTAATGCCTTCCCCACATGCTGAACCTCAGGCGAAGAAAGGAAAGGTGTCTGGGATATGAACCCACAGAACAGACAAGTTTGGATATACTAGGAGCCATTTCTAGTGTTGTTGGGTGTGAGAAAACTTCTCAAGCCACGAATGTAACTTATGGTATATCAGCACTCGGTGTATTGAGACAAAACAGAGAAACACAATAAAATAGACAGTAAAATACAACCTGCTTAGACCTAAGGAATTCAAGGAGAGTCACAAAACGCTGTCCAGTATGATTGAGGGGTCGTGTAGGTAGATGTTATGCCAGAGTGGTACTCTATTATGGTTATTCTTGTTTACAATTTGTATTTTTTGGGAGGGGAACACATGCCACTGCGTGTGTGTGCGTGTGTGTGTGTGGAAGTCAGAGGACAGGTGTCAGGAATCAGTTTTTTTTCCTACCCTGTGAATTGGGGATTGAATTAGGTTGCCCGGCACAGGGGCAAGCGTCTTTACCCACGGAGCCATCTCCGTGGTCCTCATCCTCATAATTATTAATAATAATAATTTTTTCCTTAGATTTTCAAGAAGTTAAAAAGATGGTTGTCTTGGCTTTACTGCCCCTGTGTACCGTCTGTCACTGCTGGAGTTCTTTCTCCAAGGAGAGATGTCTTTTTCCAGGAAGAGTGGCTACTGTGTAGCTCCCCGAGCACACTCCCCTGCAATCCTGTCTTTTGGATCTCACACACAAAATCTCGTAGAGAATAAAAGTAGTGAGGAGATGCACTCAGTCAAAGACTGCTTTTCTAGCACACAGGGAGGCCTGGATTTGATTCCCGCCCCATTGTAAACTAGTGTGATGGGGTTAAGAAGATCAGAAGTCCAAGGTCATTTCTTGGTTTGTGGATTTCTAGGAGTGTCCCAAGGACAAATAAGACCAAGTCTCATAAAGAAGGAGAGAGAAGGAGAGAGAGAGAGAGACAGAGAGAGACAGAGAGAGACAGAGAAAGAACATAAAATGAAAGAAAATCGTAGTTAAATATATTCAAATAGTACCTTGTAAAATTAAAAAAGGAAAAATTCCAGTTTGGTCAAGAATAGCCTTTGCATTTTTTAAAAAAAAATTTAGACAGTCTATTTCTCACCTCTTTTTTCCTCCTGATCGGGTTCCTTCTCTACAAAATGAGCATTAACTAGAATATGAACATTAGTGTGCTCTATGTGTGTGACACCTTTGAGACTTTTATAAAAACTGGGGCAAAACCTGAAGCCTGCTTTCTGTCCCCCGCCCTGGCTCTTCCCCTCCCATCCTTGGAAGATTTGAGCAGCTCCAAGGCCAGCCTGGTGTCCTCTGTGGTACCGTTCCATTCTGTGCCCTTGAGCCCTTGAGCGGGAGGCAGCTAATTTCCTGCCTTTGGTTTCATTTCAAAATGGGCTTCGTTTTGAAGAGTTGGGGGCTAGGGAGGTAGAGAGGAAGGAGGGAAATATATCACCCTAAGCAAAACCGTTTGGCAGAGGTCTTCAAGGATGGCCGCCCCCCCCCCTCCAGCAGCTGCCTCTGCCCTACCTGCCCAGGCCCAACATGCTAATTACATTCAGGCTAAAGGCAGCAGCAACTACCTGGCTGCAGCCCAGAGGATATTTGATTTTATTTACAGATGAGCTGTTCCCCCTGAAATCTCGATTGTTCTGGAAGCTGTGACAGAAGGCAGGCCAGCCTCCATTTTCAGCAGCTCCAGCTTAGAGCTGCAGCAGGACCTGCCTTAATTAGCTGTGTCATTCATAACAGAGCCACAAACCAGCAGGCCTGGAGGAGGGGCAGCCCAATGTCCTAAAACCTGCTCCCTGCCTTTTCCATCAGAGGGGATTCTTTTATATTGATTGATTGATTGATTGATTGATTGATTGAGACAAGGTTTCTCTGTGTAGAAACCTTTCATTTTGTAGACTAGGCTGACCCTGAACTCAGAGATTTGCCCCTGCATTCCAAGTGCTAGGATTAAACGTGTGTGCCACCATGCTTGGCTCAGAGAGGACTCTACACCTGCCTGATCAGTGCTCTGCCTGGGTCAACTCTAGACACCCATGTCCCCTCGTGCTCCCCAAGTAGGACTCCCAAGTTCCCAGCTCACACCTGGGTTTGTGCCCACCCTCATCCTTCCTGCACGAAATGACTGCGTCGTACACCCTATTCCTGCCAACTGAGACGCTGTAGACTTTCTTTAAAAATCCTTTTTTTTGTTGTTGTTGTTGTTTACATATATTTGTGTGTGTGAATGCTCATGTGCATGTGCATACAAAGGCACATACGTAGAAATCAGAGGATAAGGAAGAGAGTCAGGTCTGGAGATCAGATTTAGGCCATCAGACTTGGTGACATGTGTGTTTACTTACAGAGCCATCCTGTTGCCCCGACACTATTTTTAAGAGTTAGTTTGCAAGTGGGCTAGGGAAGATGGCTCAGTGTGTGGCGATCTTTCCAAGCAGGCATGAGGACCCAAGTTTATCTCCTTAGCACCCACATACAAAGGCACGTGTCTCCCACCCCCAGTGCTGGGGAGCACGGGTTGGATGAAGAAACAGTGGCTAGCCAATATGGTTGAGTCCGTGATCTCCAAGTTCAGCTAGACTCAAACAACAACCACCACCAACAACAACAAACCTCAAAATAAAACGAACATAGGAACACACAAATGAACAAAACCAACCAACCAACCAACCAACCAAAAGAAAAACACACAGAAAAGTAAAGCGCTACTAAGATCTCTGTCCTCCACATGCATATCCACACTTGTATAAACACATGGTACAAATGTATATACTACACACACACAGAGACACACACTTCACAGACCATATACTCTCCTTCCAACACATGAAAAGGGTCTTGTCAGTTTATATGTGAGCCTCACTTTTGCACAAAACAGCACATTTCCAAAATTGTGGCCCTTTCCTTTCTTCCTCACACTTGGCTCTATACCTTTTGGCTCTTTTCCAAGCTAACATTCGTCCCAGGAGAGGAACTTGCCGGTTTTCAGAAGAGCACACAGGCTACCAGAGTTGTGAAAGAGTGCTCAGAGTGAAGAAAAGCAACATACCAACTCCCAGGTTCTCTCCCCCAGAGGGAACGCAATAAATGTGGGCCTGAGAGTTCTGGGCAGAAGTTGCATTCATGAAACATTGTTGCCACCAAACTTGACCTATCTCATCCCACCCACCCCTAGAACCAGCTCCAGTGGGCGCTGGTGAGCTATCAAACACTTTCGAGAGGCTATGTTTGCGTTTCAAGGCATGTAGGGCAGGCTTATGAGACTCAGAAGAAGCCACTTTTTTAAAGGATAACAGATATGCTGAGGATGAGGGAACCAATGGAAAGAGCTTATAGCTTTGTGTACAATTTTCTTCTTCTTTTCCTTTGAGACGGATGAGGATGAGGATGGGGATGAGGATACAGATGAGGATGTCATTGGACTTCTGGTCCCTGGTGCTGAGACTATAGGCACGCACCGCCATATCTGGTTTATTCTGTTCTGGAATGAAACCCTGGGCCTTGTGCATCTGTAGACAGCAATCATTCTGGCAATTGAGCCACATCTCTAGGACAAACTTAAGAAGGAAGCAGAATACTCCTCAACAGGCCTGAGTGAACACTGGCAAATCAGGCACTCCCAATATAATTGTGGGAAGAAAACTGTGATTGTTTGACATTTGAAATAATGGTGTTCATGGTCTGGGGAGATGGCTCAGTTGGTAAAGTGCTTGCTGTACAGGCATGAGGACCTGAGTCTGGACACACAGCACCCATGCAAAGGTGAGGATGCTGCAGTGAGCACCTGGAAGTCCAGTGCTGGGAAGGCAGAGGCAGAGGATCCCTGAGAGCAGCTAGACAGACTAACTGGTGAGCTCCAGCTTCAGTATAAGGACCATCTCAGCAACAAGATGGAGAGCAGATGAAGGAGATATTTGAAGTCAACCTCTGGCCTCCATACTTACGAGCCCACGTGCATACACACATAAACACACACACACACACACACACACACACACACACACACACACACACACGTTTGCACACACATGCAGAGGGGGAGTGGAAACAGAGCTCGCTAGAATTCCTCATTCAATCCATTGCTAGTTTTACTGGTTCGTACTGTTTGATTTTGAACTGTTTCTTTGCCTCTTGTTTCTCTACAGTGCTTAACATGGATCTCTGCTTTAGCTAGAAGGCAGGTGAATCCCCCTTTTCTCTGCTTGAAAAATAGAACCCTTGTATATGCAGGGCAAACAGTCTACCGCTGAGCTCCACCTCACCTTGGTTTTCTTTTTGGGGAAAATGGTGTCTCAGGGAAGGGCTTGGATGCACAATGCTTTCAAAGGAAGGAAGGCTTTGGAGTTAGACTAGACAAAGAGAGCTAGTCATGTGAAGTTTAGGCCCCCTGAGACCAAGTCTCGGGTAGTCACTTTAGGAAAGTGTCCTAATTTTACCTTTACTGTCGTAAAACACCCTGACCAAAAACAATTTAGAGGGGCCACAGGTTTACTCAGCTCTCAGTTCCAAGTTACAGCCTACCACATAGGAAAGCCAGGACAGCCAAGCAGCTGCCTCCCCCCACTCCCCCTATGCAATTCTGGATTCCTAGATTAGGGAATGGTGCCACCCACAGGGGCCTGTGTCTTCCTTCATCAGTTAATAATCAAGACACTTGCCCCTGACATGTCTACAGGGTAACCTCATATAAATAGTTTCCCCACTGTAACTCTCTTTTCAGATAGTTCTAGACTGTAGTAAGTTGATATTTTAAACTGATCATAAAAGAATGGCATATCTACTGGGACAAGTTCTGGCAGTTCTAACCACCAGGCTTATGAAAACAGGATATTATTTTTGTTACAGATGATTACACCAGGCTCTGGAGACTAAAAAAAAGTCTCACCTCCAACTTTGTGACCTTGAGTTGAACTCTTGCCATCTCTGTGTGGGACTCTATTAAAGGAAAGGCCAACCAATCAGGTTGGCTAGTAGGGTTGACTGGGCAATTCCTCAGTGTAGTTGGAGTCCTGGTTCTGAGGGAGGAAGGTCACGTGATGAACTTTAGCATCTGTTCTCACCTTACCAAAGACACCCTGGCCAGCTACAGGATGTTTCCTTGTCTTGAAGTGGAGATGCAACAGACTGGCCATAAGCACTTTGTGCTGCTTAGAAGGGCTGGCTGTTAATCCCATGCATCTTTGATTAATACAAATGGGAAAATGAATTTATTATTATGCAATGAATATTTATAAGGTAAATAGTATTTATCAGATACCAGGCATATTGTTGGTCTTCAGTAAATGGGAGTCATTATTAGCACTGATATTATAGATATTCTGGATGGCCAACGTTTTAAAAAATGTAAGCCAGAGCAGAAATATTGCCTCATGATGAGGAAATGGTAGGTGTTCAACTGTCATGCTGGGACTAGTTTCCAAGCCTTTCCAGGAAATATGATGGTCTCAGACTCCTGGGGCCAAGGCTTCCAAAGCACGGTGAAGGGGTTGGTTCTTCACTATGACTTCTGGGCTTTAAACAGGAGGCAGAATCTGAAGGGCTTATCTGAAGGATTCCCTCCACCGAGTTGGCCCCGATACTAGCTTCTCTTTAGCTCATAGCAGGCTCTAGCTACCACATGGCTTGGGCAGGGTCTGGGGAGCCCGATAGTGGAGGGATACCTTGATGGATGCAGGCTTGGGAGTAGAGAGTGGGTTGGTGGAAAGGGTCTGACCACAGCTGGACACTACATGGAGAGGAAAGAGGGAACAGTTGAGGTGGTGGCTTTGGGCTGACAGCAGCAGACTGAACTCCTTTGGGTGTCGAGCTAGGAGGGAGTTAACCTTCCTGCAGCCTTTGCCCAGACAGGCAGTGATGCTAACCACCCTTTTGGTTCCATGGTTCTAGGACAGTAGACCTTTCTCTGTACAAAACTGGCAGCCTAGACTCTCGCTTTCTCTCAGGGACAGCAGTCAGTCCAAGGGAAAACCTACAAGAATGCTTGTCCTCTTCCTCCTTTGCCTCGTGTGTGTGTGTGTGTGTGTGTGTGTGTGTGTAGGCGTGTGTGTGTGTGTGTGTGTGTGTGTAGGCGTGTGTGTGTGTGTGTGTGTGTGTGTGTGTGTGTGTGTGTGTGTGTACACCATGAAGGACAGAAGTCAATCCTCAGGAGCTATCTACCTCTTTTTTGGTGACAAAGTCTTTCACTGAACCTGGAACTCATCTTGAAGGCAACTGGTTGACCAGTGAGCCCCGGAGATGAGAGCAGGCCGCCAGTGTTTGGCTTTTAAATACAGGTGCTTGGGATCAGACTCAAGTCCTCATGCTGACACAGCGAAGACTTGAACAACCAAGCTACTCTCCCAGTACCCCTCCCTTTCTTTAATATTCGCTATTTAAAACTATCAAAAACAATCACTACATTTTAATTTAAGAAGAAGCACCCAGAGCATGGCCAAACCACACTGCCACTGACCTACCCTTTCCGAAGCCCCTTTTTGTCTTACCTCTGGTCTTGTTTGCTGATGTGAAACTGTGGATGCCATATAGTCTGGAGCCTTCTGTTTACCTCAACATCGATGCTAGAACACCTTGCTCTGCATTGTCTTCATTGAGCTCAAAATCATGAGAGGCCAGTGTCATACTCCCAGAGGGTAACCTGTGGAGTGGCAGGTGCCCCCATCATGGTTGTGGGTCCTTAGTTCCTTCTTTATACTAGCTCTTGTGACTGAGAAGTCTGAAGATAGGCAAGGCTGGGGAATACAGAAGAAGAACTTAGAGACCCTTTGGGCTGGAGAAGCCTGGGTGCCAATAGGAGATTATTAGCTAAAACCTGGGCACCATTGAACTCTAAAGAGGGTGTGCTTCTTTCAGAGTCACCTTCTGAGGGTGGTGCACTGCCTGGTTTATAGGATTTAGGTGGAAACCTGCTGCTGAGGTTGGAGAACTCAAATCCTCCATGAACCTCAGATTTGTCATGTGTAAAATGGGGTGCTGGTACATAGCTCTTGAAATTAGTATGGGATTAACTGAGATAATGTTTAAAAAGTGAACACTGAATAGATACTGGTTTCCCATAGTTTCTCCTCTGAATGCTTGGACAAGTTCTTATTTTTCTTTACTCTGATTTTTAAAATTATGAGGGTGTGCGTACATGAGTGCAGGCGCCTGCAGAGGTCAGAAGAGAGTGTCAGGTCCCCTGGAGCTGGAGTTTCAGAGGGTTGTGAATGGCCTCAAGTAGGTGTTGGGAACTGAGCTCAGGTCCTGTACTGAGCTGTGTCTCCAGACCAGTGATGTTTGCTGTTGTAGTTTGTTTTGTTTTGTTTTTGAGACAGTGTCTTATGTAGTTCTGGCTGGCCTTAGACTTGCTGTGTAGCTAAGGATGACCTTGAACTTCTGGTCCCCTACTTCTCTCTCTTGTGCCTTCATCACCCCTGGTCAATCAAAGCCAGGATGCTGTGTGTATGCTACATCCCCAGCCCTAGTCTTAAAAGAACCATAAACAGTATCCTGAAGATGATGTTTGGGCTTCTATCTTCTCAAAAACTCACTGAATGGGTGAGTGTGAACAAGGAAGATGACCTCATTAAACACTGTCAGGTGGCTATGGGGATTTCCTCAGATTTCCATTTATTTATTTATTTATTTATTTATTTATTTATTTATTTATTTATCTGTTTATTTATTTATTTATTTATTTTGGTTTTTCGAGACAGGGTTTCTCTGTACAGCCCTGGCTGGACTGGAACTCACTCTGTAGACCAGGCTGGCCTAGAACTCAGAAATCCACCTGCCTCTGCCTCCTGAGTGCTGGGATTAAAGCGTGTGCCACCATGCCCGGCCTCCTCAGACTTTATGAGGTTCAGACAAGAACAAATGGATTAATCCTGACAGCAGTCATTTATCAGGCATCACAATGACAGCTGTGTCACCTGCATTGTTGCTATGATTGCAAAGCAGGTAGGATTGTCTCTTAGCGACATGGGGTGACTTCTGAAGGTCACCTTGGGAAGGAGTTACAACTACAGTCTAAGTATCTCAAGTCACAACAGTGACTGAGTATGAAAACTGAGTCCCTTCTGTGTATTTATGAGAGTTCAAGTTTCTTTGAGAGTCATCTGGGCTTCAGTTTCTTTATCTGAAAAGCACAGAGCGGGACTGTTAGAAGACTTGGGGAGAAATGTTTGTGCATAGTGAGTCCCCAGTCAGTGACAGTGAACAGGCCGCTGCTGTGAGAAAAGGTCATGGTCATCCTCTAGCCTAGACCACACAGATGACAGGTACGAGGGTTTTAGATTTGACTGTGTCAACACTGACAACCCAGCTCTGAAATTCTACTTTTTAAAGTGTGTGTGTGTGTGTGTGTGTGTGTGTGTGTGTTTGTGTGTGTGTGTGTGTGTAGGCCAGGCTGGGTTCTGTCTGTCTGTCTGTCTGTCTGTCTGTCTGTCTGTCTCCCTGCCCCAAGGCTTTCTCTGTATAGCCCTGGCTGTCCTGGAACTCACTCTGTAGAGCAAGCTGGCCTCAAGCTCAGAGGTCAGCCTGCCTCTGCCTCCCAAGTGCTGGAATTAAAGGCGTGCATCATCACCTTAGTTTTTGAGTCATTTGAACTTGGAGTTCACTAATTTGCTTAAACTGGCTTGACAGAGAGCTCCAGAGATCTGCCTGTCCCTATTTCCTCAGCACAGGGATTAAGGCGTGTGGTGCTGTGTGGATTTTTACATTGCTTCTAGGGGACTGAATTCAGTTCTTATGCCGTCTTCCCAGGCTCCCAAGTCTGAAATTCTGGAATGGACTTTGAGTTTCAGAATGGACAGTTGATGTCCTAGAGCATTTTGCTTGGGAGACAGAAGGATTATTCTGCCTTTCCCGGGATCCAGTTTAGCCATCCCTGGCACCTGAGGCAGTGGTAGGAATACCTGCCTCCCTGTCCTGTTAGAAATGGCACCAGCATCTGTCAGAGGAAGGGCTTGCTAAGAAGGCTGTGGGGACACTCTATGTGGACAACACTATGTGGCTCACACTCTGCAGGGACTCAGCTATGATGACTCTTTGTTAGGACTTCCAAGAGCCTGTATGTAGGGACAGGCTCCATATGGGGGTGGAGGTCCTTAGGAGGCAGGTAGGGCATGACTGAAGGGCTAAGGAGCATTGCAGGGGCCAAGGGAGGCACCATGCATTGTATACAAGGCCTGATCTGCTAGACAAGAGCACAGAGTTGGTCAGTGTTGATGATAGTGAAATTGCTCGGTAGTGACACACCAGCTATATTGGTGAAAATATCGTACGTGCCAAGTCTCGAGTACAAGCCATTAACTCATGTGAGAATATAAAGCAGCTAGGACTATTAACTCCATTTTACCAAAAGGGAGACTGAGGCTTCAGGAGAGCTAACCCCGTGCTTTAGGTTCCCATGTTAGTGCTCACCAGCTTGCCTTCATTCACACTGTGTGATCTGTGGCTAGAATCCAGGCTTATCCAGAAGCACAGCTGTCCCTGCTGGCTCTTTGTGATCGGTGGAGTTGGGCGTGGTGCTGACATACCTTTTAACCTCCTTGGACATTTGGCTTCCTATATGTGTTAAAGACGAGGGTGTATCTGGATGGGAGGGCATCCTCTGAGGACCCTGCAGTCTGCAAGCAGCCCAGCATAGCTGCCCCTCTCTTCCCTGCTCCTTTTTGGTGTGCCTTTTGTCCACTCTCATGGCTTCATGGGCAAACAGGGTTATTACTGCCTTAAGTGCACCTCAACACATAGCTCCTCTTCTCAAGATTGCTCTCCCAAGGTGAAAATCCATGAATCTGTCACTCGGAGTTATTTTACCCAAGAGGAGGGCCAGGGAGCCTTGACTAGACTAGGGTTCAGGGCAGCTTGGTGGAAACAATGAGCAAGTGACCACCTCTCTGTTCTCAGCATGTAGGCTTTGCCCCTGGACATTGAACCTATGGTCTAATCTATTGTCTGTCTTTCTGTCTGTCTATCTATCTATGTATCCATCTATGTATGTATGTATGTATGTATGTATGTATGTATGTATGTATGTATGTATCTATCTATCTATCTATCTATCTATCTATCTATCTATCTATCTATCTATCTATCTATCTAGTTTTCTATGTATTCATTCATTTATGGAGCTGAGGGCTGTACCCAGGGCTTCACATTCAATCACATGCACTACCACTGAGCTATATTCCTAACCCCCCAAACATTCACAAGTTGTGTGTGTGTGTGTGTGTGTGTGTGTGTGTGTGTGTGCATGCGTGCATATTCATATATGTGCCTGTGGAGGATAGAGGTCAACTTCAGGTGCTGTTTCTCAGACTGTTGTCCAGCTCATTGCTAGAGATAGATCTCTCATTGTGCGGCACTCTCTAACAACCCCCAGGATCTGTCTCTCTGCTCCTCTTAGTGCTGGGTTACACACACACACCATCTTTTTCAGATATATATGTGATTTCTGGAGGTCAAACTCAGGTCCTTGTACTTGTGAGGCAAATGATTTACTGACTGAGCATTGTCCCAGCCCCGAAATGGGCACAATTTTAGTGGAAGATTTAGATGTCATAGCTTTTATTTAAAGCGGGTAATTCAAAAGATAAAAATGCTCCCATCAACTGGATCTGGGGTTGGGGCAGGAGAAACTTACATTTTGTAAATGTCCTTCCTGTATTTGTTCTCAAAGTTTGCAACTAATTGTCTGGCCTGTGTATGGAGGTCAGAGGAAGGGGTTTAACTGTTTGACTGGGAACAGGAGATTTTGACATCAGAAAATAACTGATGAGATAGGCTGTGGCAAGAAGGGAAGGAACTTTCTTGTATTGAGGTCCGGGTTGTTTCTGAAAGGCTGGACAGGTATCCTTTACTAAGAGAAGCCACCTTGAAAGCCAGGAAGGAGTTCTTTGTTTCTGGTAGCAAGCAAAAAAGTGGGAGGGATGCCAGGAAGAAATGGAAATTTTCTAGGGGAGACATGCAGAAGGGTCTAAGGGAGATGAATGTTGTTCTGGGACTACAATGGTCACCTCGGGCCTACATGCAGGTGACTATTTGCCACTGCCCAGGTCCTTTGGAGTCCACTATTTGGAGCCAGTCCTTCAAGTTGACATTAGTTATATTATCTACACAGCTGAGACAGGTGGCTGCCTGTTCTTTATGTGTATATTGTATATGTGTGTATGAATTTGCATGTGTGCAAGTGTGAGAGCAGGTGTGTGTGTGTGTGTGTGTGTGTGTGTGTGTGTGTGTGTGTGTATGGGCATGTGTGCATGCATGGGTGTGGGGGCTAGAGGTCAATGTCAGCTGCTGTTTCTCAGTTGTATTCCAGCTTCTTGTTTATTTATAGATATGTTTGATTAATTTATTCTCTCTATGCGTATGCATATGTGATGCAGTACACATGTGGAAGTCAGAGGACAGGCTTTTGGGGAGTGGATTCTCACTTTCCACCTTGTTTTGAGGCAAGATCTCTCTTGTTTCTGCTGCAATGTTTCATACATGAGCTTCTGGGTGAGTTATCAGAAGAGTAGAGGAACTAGAGATTCAAGCCATTGACTTTTTAAAAGTGTGGATTTTAGGGCTCAAACCCAGGTCATCAGACTTGCTAGAAATGTGCTCTTAATAGCTGAGGCAACTCCCTGGCCCTCCACCTTAGTTTTTGAGACAGAGCTCACCAATTGGTTAAACTGGTTAGACTCCAGGTATCCTCCTGCCCTCTACCTCCTTAGTGCTAGGATTATGGCCTGTGCTGTTACACTGGGCTGTTTACATGGGTGTTGGGGATCAAACACGGGTCCTTACAGTGCAGTGCAAGCATTTTACTCAGTGAGTCAGCTCCCCAGCCCCCAAAGTAGGCATCTTTCTACATGCCTATTGATACTTTTTATGTTTCACCTCTCGAAATACTTGATAGAGTCCTCAGCAGGAGTTCTAGAGGCAGAGCCTGGGGGTCCTTTAAGGATACATGTGGGGAGAGTTGTTTAGAAGCTTGGGACGTGGAAGGTAGAGGTTAAGTGTTGACACAGATGTCCCTTAAACAAGGTGAAAATCAGAACCAAATTTGGAGGTTGTCTTTTGTCCTCTACATGTAGATCATTCTTACACATGTGAGTGCACACTCACATTTCACACACACACACACACACACACACACACACACACACACATGCACACACAGGCATACAGGGAGAAAGACACACACACACACACACACACACACACACACAGAGAGAGAGAGAGAGACAGAGAGAGAGAGAGATATCATATACTATCCATTCTCCACCTATTTTACCCTAGAAATTCTTCCTCTAAATGTGTGCTACAGCACCTATAAAGATACTAAAAGGACTGGGGACAGAGAATGTATGAAGACACAAGAATTCTGGGGGCAGGAGTTAGGTACATGTGGGACAGACACAGGGCTAGATACTGTGTAGACACCGAGAAGAGTGAGAGAGATGTGTTTGCATGAGTGGGGGAAAATCCCTAATATACATTGTTAAGTGAAAAGTCATTACAGGGTTGTCAAGATGGCTCAGTGGGTAAAGAGGCTTGTCACACAGGCCTGATGGCCTGACTTCCACATGGTGGAAGGAAAGAATGGACAGCTGCAAGATGTCTTCTGCATACATTGTGACACGAACCCACCTGACATAAGAAGGAAAGTAGTATAAGAAAAGGTAAACATTTAGTACAGATAACTGAGAGTCAGCGACAGGGGTGTCTCCTGACCAGTGTACCTACTCTGCAAATAAGCTCGGGTATGCTTCTCAGAGAGGTTGGTAGCCACGAGGTAGAGGCCCGAGAATGATCCTGAGGGTCCAATAGTCTCAGTTGTGGGCCACAGAACCCTTGGAAGTGTGGAGGAAGCATTCAGAAGTTTTGAGGGTCCTCCTCCTCACGAACAATGGAAAGAAGAGAGAGTTGAAAAGCGCCAGTGGCTTTGAAAACAAACCTAGGAGTGAATGGACTCAGAACCCGCTTACAAGGTTCTGTTAGTCTGACCCCCCACTCGCCGCCATTCCCTCCTCCAGGAGGCCGCAGTCTCTAACATACAACCTGTGAGGCCTAGGAGACCACTCTGGCTTTATAAAATCTCTTGACTAGGCTCCAAATGGTGTTATGAGCAGCAGCTTCTCCCACCAGGTGGGGCTGGAGTAACCTGGCCTTTCTGAGGTTGGAGCAGGTGGGGTAGCCTTTGCAGCTATGTGAGGACTTTCATTTGCTGGTTTCTGACTAGCCCAATGGAGATAGTTAGATCCATCTTGCCAGGCCAATGACAATCCTTCCGACATACACCTCCAGTGCCTGGTGTACTGTGGTGTCACAATTGCTATGGCAGATGTTTAAATTAATTCATGGATTCTGGGCAGGTAGCCTGAGTTTGAATCCCAGCTGGGCAAATTATAGTCTCTGGGTCTTAGGATAATATTCTTTACTTTTCTGTGTTATATAAACAGTAAAAGTGGGTTAATTGTAGTCAAGTGTTCAGTCAAATTGTGAAGGCTAAAAATGAGATATAAGTAATGCCATAAACCATTTGGCATTGAGCGCTTTAAGACAGAGATAATATTAGCTACGATTCTGTGACTGTGTGTGTGTATATGTGCATATGCATGAGTGTTTATGTATGTGTAGCTTCACATGTGTGTGTTGGGGATGTGTGCATTTGGGGTTGGAAGTCAACCTTGGGTGCCATCCAAAAACTATCACTGTGTTTTTTAAGGCAGGGTCTCTCGCTGGTCTGCAGCCTCACTGAGTAGGCTGGTGGGCCAGCAAGCCCCAAGGGTCCTCCTGTCTCTGTCTCCTTAGCTCTAGGATTATAGGTATGTTCTATCTATCTATCTATCTATCTATCTATCTATCTATCTATCTATCTATCTATCTATCTATCTACCTATTGTATTGTGTGAGTGGGTCAGAGGACAATTTGCAGAAATCGTTGTCTCTTTCTACCATATGGGTTCTAGGGGTTAAATTTAAGCTTGTCAGGCTTGGCAGCCACCCTTAACTGCTAAGCCATCTTGTTAGTCATACCCAGTTTTTTCTTCTTTTCTTCTTTTCTTTTTCTTTTCCTCCTTTTTTAAAAAAAATGTGGGTGTGGAGATCTAACTCAAGCCCTTTTTGTTAATCAATCAATCTACCTTCCAACCTCCCATTCTTATCATTTTCTTGAAACACTAGAACATGTAGCCAGTCACATGCTGATTTTAAGTTAAATTAGGCTATAGATTGACTACAAAGCTTTTGACACACAGAAGAGAGGTTGGTATTGCCATTTCCAGTGTGGTGATTTGGGCTTCCTGGACTTACAGATCCCAGAAACAGAAAGAACATGTCTAGTTAGGCCATCACTTTCTTACAGGAAACCGTTTCTCATCTGGCTACTAACCATGAGGGACCTTGTAATCGAGGACTCCCTGGACCTTCTTTTGATGAAAATCCTGTTCAAGGGACCGAAGAGATGCTCATAGGTCAGCTGAGCGTTTCCAACATAAATATGAAGATCCAGAGCTGGTGGCAGACCCCTGGGAAGCCACAGAGAGGTACATTTCTTGGGTTTACTGGCCAACCAGCCTAGCTGAAATCATATGCTCCAGGTTCAGTGAGAGACTCTGTTTCAAAAGACAAGGTGGAGAGGGCCCTCAAGGGGATAGGAACTCCACAGGAAGACCAACATCGTCAACTAACTGAGACCCTTGGGGGCTCTCAGACACTGAACCACCAACCAAAAAAGGACATACAAGCTGGACCTAGCCCCTCCTCACATATATGGAGGAGCTAGAGAAAGTACCCAAAGAGCTGAAGGGATCTGCAACCCTGTAGGTGGAACAACAATATGAACTAATCAGTACCCCCAGAGCTTGTGTCTCTAGCTGCATATGTAGCAGAAGATGGCCTAATCGGCCATCATTGGGAAGAGAGGCCCCTTGGTCTTGCAAACTTTATATGTCCCAGTATAGGGGAACGCCAGGGCCAAGAAGTGGGAGTGGGTGGGTAGGGGAGCAGGGTGGGGAGAAGGTATAGGGAACTTTCAGAATAGCATTTGCAATGTAAATAAAGAGCTGGTGAGATGGCTCAGTGGCTAAGAGCACTGACTGCTCTTCCAAAGGTCCTGAGTTCAAATCCCCGCAACCACATGGTGGCTCACAACCATCCGTAATAAGATCTGACGCCCTCTTCTGGAATGTCTGAAGACAGCTACAATGTACTCATATATAATAAATAAACAAATCTTTAAAAATGTAAATAAAGAAAATATCTAATAAAATAAAATTTAAAAAAAAGAAGAAGAAAGTACGGACAAAAGACAGGCAGAACCTCTAGCAGAGGTTGGCCCTGGCAGAGGATGGAGAACGCAGATCTTAGGAGTCCAGGACAGGGGCTGGTGAGATGGCTCAGTGGGTAAGAACACTGACTGTTCTACCAAAGGTCCTGAGTTCAAATCCCAGCAACCACATGGTGGCTCACAACCATCCGTAATGAGAGTCGCCCTCTTCTGGTGCATCTGAAGTCAGGTACAGTGTACTTACGTATAATAATAAATTAAAAAAAAAAAAAAAAAAAAAAAAAGAGTCCAGGACAGGGAACAGGTGGTGAGGGTGAATGCTGGCTCAATCCCCTTCCCATAGTCCCCTCTCACCTCTGGGAAGGGAGGGGCAGAGACTGAAGACAGTCCACAGAGCCCTGTGTGGGGCTCAGTCAGAGGTTGGAGATGTATTACAGGTCAATTTGTAGAGGGCAAATTCAGGATTCAGGAAGCCCTGGTTTCCATCCCCAGTACCACAGAATCCTGGCATTGATGGTGTACAAGGTAACCCCAGCACTTAAGAGGTGGAGGCAGGAGTGTTAAAGCTGTGGTCATCTACCACACAAAAAGTTTCAGGCCAATCTGTGATACATGAGGCCCTGTCTCAAATAAATGAGTAAATTAAACAAAAGGAAAATAGAAAAAAAGGGGATGCCAGACTTAGCTGTGGCTTCCTGCTGTTAGGATACTAGTTAGAATTCAACGAAATATTTTATTTATGTTTATGTGTGTGTGTTCTCTCCCTCTTTCTCTGTGCATGTGTTCTCTCTCTCTCTCTCTCTCTCTCTCTCTCTCTCTCTCTGTGCATGCATGCACACATGCATTGCCATGGTGCATGTGTGGAGATCAAAAGACAACTTCCAGGAACTGGTTCTAGAAATGTTGGGGCTTGGGGATGGAACTTAAGTTGCTGGTTTAGCTGCTGTCTCCACAGCTCATTCATTACTTTTCATCAGGACCTTTTCTGTATTTGACAAATTGATCAGGCAAAATCCAAAAATGTGGCCATTTCCAAGCCTGTTGCTTACTTTTCAATGTTTGTGGTGCCCCTCCCCCCTTCTGTATGTGTGTGCTCATGTGTGTGCATGTGTGTGTGTGTGTGTGTGTGTGTGTGTGTGTATGTGTGCTCTCTACCACTGAGTTACTTCCGCAGTGTCTGGAGTGTTTTTAGGGTGAAAATCTGAAGGGCTTCCCTCTGCATATTCCTGGTCTCTGCAGCCTCTACCCATCTTTCCTCCACCACCACTTGCATATCGAGGAATGTAAGGTACAGGTTTGTGAAACAAGCTTTATCGGGAATCAGAAGGCTCCTGGGCCAAACTCTCCAGTATTTAGTCTAGGGCCTCTCTTCCCATATCATTGGCAGACAGTTGAGGATGCATGCGGTGGTCTGCTGCTTAGCGTGCAGAAAGCCTGGATTCCATCCGTTGCATGGTCTAAGCAGGTGCAGGTGTGTGGTCAATGGAGAGCCGGAGTAAGGCATCGGCGGCCAGGACCTACCAGGACAACCGACACCTCTCTACCTCATCTCATCGCGGAAGTGCATTTGAGTCTCAAGAGAAGAAATGATTTTTTTCTTTTAATTTACTACAATGAAATCTCAGCTGCAGGAAAGCTAGACCAAAGCTTTCCTCCCCGCACCCCCCACCGCATCCAACTTAACATTGTAAGCATTTTCCTTACAACCTCCCAAAGTTTAAATATTAATTTGCCTGTAATTGGTGGAGAAAACAAACAAGCAATTAAAACCGCTACAGAACTGACTTTCTCTTTCCTGTGCCTGGCCCTTCCCTTTCATTTTGCTCCCACCGCCTAGAACTGGCTGTAAGACAATAGGACCCCAGGCTGTGTGGAATTCTAAGCCCCGCTTGCCTTAAAGCTACAATATGGATTTAATTTATATGCAAATGAAAGCAATAAAAAGGCAGACACTGTAGAAATTATAGGGTTCCCCCTCCCCTCCTTTTCTTAGGAGAGCACAAATCCTTTCTCTCCTCTTCCTAGGAAGACCTAATTATTATTGGTTCTCGCCACCCCCCCTTCCCAACTCTGGGTGTAAACTGGGGCGTTTAAGGAAAACAATAGAATATTGGAGCATTCCGGGAATTTCACAGTCTGACTGTCTCCCCCCTCCTTCCCCCCCCAACAGGGCGTGCTGGGGTTCTTCTGTTGACCAGCAGAACGCAGACCTGATCAAAGGCTACCGGAAGCCTTAAGTAGACCAAAATGGGGGCTCAAATATGCTAATGGATGAGCTAAATATACTTTAATCCTGTTATAATACAAGGTAACGTGGAGGCAGGGAATGGGCCTGGATGGCTTTAGCCTGGATGGAGGGGCCCTCCGGGGCACCCCTGTGAGTGTTGAATAGAAGTTGCTTCCTATTCTTTCTCTGGTTGGGGGTGGGGTGGGGGCTTCCTTCCTCAGATGCCCACACCAGCCCCGCCTGTCGCGTTTACAGAGTGTCAACAGTTGGGTGAGCAAGCTTCCTCAGTGCTTAGATCAGTATCCTGTGACCTTCCACATTGAAGCGCGCCATTCAGCCAAGCCTTCCAGCTGTTGCCTGAATGGGCGAGAGGTTTTTTTTTTCTCCTCTTCTTCTTTCTTCTTCTCTTTTAGAGTAGGGCATGGCTTAAGAGGACAGACACTAGGCAACAGTTTTAAATTAGAACTTCCCCACCACCCAGAGCCAGGGGGAAGCCTAGCTACAGGGCTGGCAGAATGGAGCTAAGCAGGCCTGGAGGGAAATGGGCTTCTCAATTCACTTTCTGGACCCAATGTCAGTCTTCCTGCAGCCTAGGCCTTAGGCCACAGCTTCTGGCAGCCTAGGCCTTATCTACTTTAGACACAGTTCGAGCTGGAAGATCTATGTCAATTCTTACAGAGCCAGGCCTACTGCTGGTGTCAGAAGGTTGAAAAACAGAGCTCACATTGAGGCCTAACTTCAGAGCCAGGAGCTCAATTCCAAAGTGGGGGTCAGAGGAGTGGGGAAGGGGCCCACACATCGGTCTGTTTAATCCAGATTCCATAGTGGATCTATAAAGGTGCAATGGTGTGTTTGGGGTTACCCGGTTTTGTGAGAACCTGAGCATGTGACAAGCGGCTTACATGGAACTCCCGCTTTTGCTTCTGTTTGTGCAAGGTTGTGTTTTTCCGTCTTCTCTCTTTTCTCTTTCATTCACTATTCCTCTTCCTTCTCCCTTGTCTCTGCTGCGGTTGAGCCTCCATTAGAATCCTTTGAACAGAAGCCTTCAGGCTCACTTCATTTGGAGGTTGTTGACCTCGTGAGGTTGGGTGCAAAGCAGATGAGTAAATGAAAGCCTTGGAACTTGGTCCGTGATCACAGAAACCATCGCTCCTTCCCTGTCACTAAGGCCCTGCCTTCCTGCTTTGTGGAGTTAGAGAAGACTCTGTCTAGCAGGTTTGCAGGGGAGTATGTATGAACTCAGGCTCCCCAGATGCTCCATCTCTGTCCTGCGTGGTAGTTGAGAATGTTACCTCAACAGTACAAGAGGAGGGGAACCTGGGGAAGAAAGGAGCCACGGGCATAGAGGGAAGTTTGGAATCTGACCCTGGTTCTACCACTTACTGAAATTTGGAGCAAATTCTTAACTCTCCTGCCTGGGATATTTAATCTGTAAAATAAGGGAGACAGTAGCTATCTCAAGATGTTGGGATTATGTATATAATCTTTTCCTGAAACCAGCTGTTGACAGGTGACTCTTTTAGGATTCAACCTTGCTCCAGCAGAATTTCATTTTTCCTAGTCGCGAAAGAGTCCCTTTGGTACTTTCAAAGTCAGCAAAGGAGATAGCTCAGTCATCTGTTTAATGTTCTTCTGCACGGGCCTATAGCCCAATATTTTTTTCTTACTTAAGGCACTGACGTTGCTACAGCCTAGCTCAGGTGTGTAAGCTCTGTGGTTCATGGTGTGTCTAAGGCTCTCTCTGAATTCTCTTTTTTCTTTTTCTGTGTTTCCTTTTGAATATCTTCCTCAAATCCTGCCTAGAGTTAAGATCTCCTGAAATCTAAGGGAGGTGGTGGTGAGGGAGTAACAACTTTGTACAAATGTCTTCTGCAGACAAAAACGTTCTATTTCTTGCCTGAATGAAACATCTACCGCTGCAATGGATCAAATCCCCTTTTCTGTTCTTATAACTTATAAAATGGTTTCAGTTATGTAGTGTTTTATCTGAGTAAACAACACAACTGAAACTAATGTAACCAACATTAATTTTTGTCAAAATAAGTTGGGGCCAGTCTCAGTTGAAGATGTCAGTAACCTGGGGCATCTCATACTGCCCTTGTTGCTGTGTCTGACCTATTCTAGCTGTGGCAATAGGAAAATAGAAACCAGTTACCAGAGGTACAAGAACCCCAAACCACCTCCAGCACAAGTCTCCAGACCCATACTGAATCTAAGGGTCATTCTGGTAATACTTTTGTCAGGGGCAAATTGTGCAACGATCTTTGTCCCCATTGTGGACAAACACAATATTATCTTGACTATAGTATGGCCAAGATATATCTTCTGGTTCACTTCTAAAATGCCATAGCTAGTATGTTGATGGTGATAGCATCTACTGAGGGGATCCCTCCACTTCCTTTATTCAAACTCTTCCTGTCTCACACGTTCATTAACATCTCCCCCCTCCGTCATGTCTCATTACTATCTCATCAAACATTTATTATCACTTCAAGATAGATAATTAAAATTTTATACAGTTATTTCTCTATATGACAATCCAGCAGATTTCCAAACCTGCCTCAGCCACCCCAGCACTCAACGGACACCCTAACAATTGGATTAGAAAACTCACAAACTTTCAATTTGATGTACAGAAATCTTCATGACAATATCTAAAATTCATTTTTGGATGGAAGTTTAGACATCTGGCCAGACAAAGCTTGTTCTTCGTCAAATAAATAACTGGATTCTACTGATAATATTGTAAGAGCCACAAACAATGTATATGGGTGATTTTTAAGGCTTCAACTGTATTTGTTAGAATTGAGTACTCCCAGACAGAAGAGGCAATAAATGTAAAAAGATTAGTGGAGAATTACCCTTTCCAGATGCCTGTTACATTTAGGATTAGAGGTCCTGATACGTGTTATATATCACACAAACTGCACAGAGCGCGAAAGTATCAGGTTCATCAAGAAGAGGAAAGGTCTTTCTTCCCTGGAATTTAAGAATGGAAGCTGGTTTTTTCAGCTACTTACAGCTTGGAAGAGAATTTCCGGATGGTGGGAAGATCCAGTGTTAACAAGAAAGGCGACCTCTTATTCTTCCTGTGCAATTTCCCAGTCTATATCCCGAACATTCATGTGAGCCCAAACTCAGCCCCAAGGGGCTTGGCTCAAAATTTATCAAATCATACATACTTGGTTTAGGGAAGGCACAATTCCTCATTCCAATTTTTTGCTACCAAAAAAATAATCATTGCCAAGCTCCAGGAAGTCTGGGGTCTCTCCATTATAATAATGATAATGATAATGATAATGATAATAATAATAATAATAATAATAATAATACTTATTATTATTATTATTTTCATAAATAGGAAAACCAGAGACTTGCCCATTTAGTTCTATTTAATTTAATGCCACTGATTAATTCAACTTTTTCTTTAGGGAAAATAGGAATGCTGCCCTTCAAATACGTCTTACCCAGTCCAAAGAAGGAGGAAGCTCTGAGTTACCAAGCCACAGCTCTTACTTGACGAAAATCACAGTCTCCTCAAGGCCCTCAGGATCTCAGGGATCTCAGGCTGTCCTCAAACTCCTTCTGTAACTGAGGATGGCCTTAAACTCCTCACCCTTCTGCTACTACCTCCTGCGTGCTGAGATTACAGGCTCATGCCACCATGCCCGTTTCATGAAGTGTTGGGATAGGACCCAGTTTTGTGCATGCTAGGCAAATACTCTGCTCCCTTTTCTTTTCTGTGTGGCTTTTGGTTCCCTAGTAGGATGCTTGATATGCACTGGACAGGTGGGATGGGGGTTGGATAGGTGAGGCAGGGATGCGAAAGGCCAGGGGCTTACTATAGCCCTGAATTTTGATATGCATTGTGCTGCCCTGCCGGCGCAGGCACTGGACTTGCCAGGAGTTTGGAGGAGAGCTTGTAGTTTTAGCAGATGCTGGGAGGTGCTTGGGTCTGTGTGGGAATGGATGGCTATGTATGGCACATCTGACGTCATATGTTCGGCATTTAACATAAAATCTCTTCTCCTAATCACAGGGTCTTAGCAGCAATCACAAACCCTAGCTACAAGTTGTTTTGTTTTGTTTTGTTTTGTTTTGTTTTGAAACATTCTTCCTCATTGTATGTGCTGTGTGTGTGTGTGTGTGTGTGTGTGTGCATGCGCATATGTATGTGTATGTGTGTATATGTTTGTTCATGCATATGTGATGTTTGAGATCAACTTGATATCATCCCAGGAGATGACATCCTGTTTTGTTTTAAAAGTGAGCCAGCATGCTTGCTTTTTTCCTTCTTTCCTTCCTTTCTGCCTTTCTTTCTTTTTTTTTAACTATTTAAATTGCTAAATTACATCTCTCTTTCTTATCTACCTATCTATCTATCTATCTATCTATCTATCTATCTATCTATCTATCTATCTATCCATCCTCTATGTGGGCATGCCTGTGGACATCAGACAACTTGGAGTTGTTGACTGTCTCCTTCATCCATGTGGCTTCCCAGGGATGGAACTCAGGCCATGAGACTTGGTGGCAGGAGCTGTTATTTGCTGAGTCCTCTCACTGGTCCCCCACTTTAACTGCTTAGAAAGGGTCTCTCACAGAATCTGGAGCTCACCATAGAACAAGACTGGCTGGTCAGCTTTCCCCAGGGACCTACCCGCCTGTCTCTGCCTTCCCAAGACTGGAATTACAAGCACATTCTGCCTCACCCAGATTTTTACATGGATGTTGGGGCTCAAGTTCAGCTCCTCATGTTTGCTTATGGATTATGCTGTCCATCTGGACCAGTTCTTTACTTCTGATTGGAGACCCAGTTGAAATTTGTTGGTGTATTGTGAGGTCATTTTCATGATAAATCTGTGACACAGACAACTCTGAACCACTTTGTAGGATGGAGAAAAAATGGGTTCCAGAATATTCTAAAGTTTGGGAAGGTGTGGGAACTTAAATGTGTCCATCCCAGGACCTGCATTTCAAATGTGACCAAGAATGGTTACGAATGTGGCTCAATACCATTATATTATTATTATTATTATTATTATTATTATTATTATTATTATTATTATTATTACTACGGCTTGTAATTTTAGCGTGAACTTAAAATTTTTTTATACGTGTGTGTGTGTGGGGGGGGGCAAAGAGGTCAGAAGACATCTTTTAGGAATTAGCTCTCTCCTTCCACCTTGTGAGTCCTAGGATTGAACTCAGGTGGAAAGGTCTGCTCAGCCGTCTCATTGGCTCTTTATTTTAAACTTTGTGATAACAATTTTTTGTTTGCAATGTCAAAAATTTGGACATGCTTAACAGGTACCTATTACTCTCTCTTTCCAGTTCATGTAAATGTTATGTATATTCATGGCAGCCTGTTTAGCCTGGGACGATCCTGTCATTGTTTTACTGGATCTACGTGTCATCTTGCATCTTGGCAAATATCTGGAGCAGCAGGTGGGAGAACAGGGTTAGAACTAGAAATGATGGATCCTGACTGAGAGACAAGATAGGGTAGTGAGGGCCATGGCAACCTGATGTGCCAGACTTTGTCGCAAGGGGCCATGGCATATCCCGGAGGATTTGACTTTCTCAGACTGCAGAGGGACACCCTAAACTTTTTAGGGTGTGTTTCTATGTCCTTCTGTCCTCAATTGTCTATGAGTTTTTTTTTTCTCTAGTCAAGATTAAGTTTCTGTGTCTGCTGTACAGATCTGGCATCTCTGGGGATACAGTGAGCCAAAGAATAGCTCTCTCATTTTAACTGGGGCCTGGAGACTAGAAACTGAGGGTCATCCAGATTGGAACAGGAAGAGCTGCCAGGATCGTATAGCAGAAGCAAACGTATGCAGTGTTCAGCTTGCATTCTTCCTTAATTCTCTCTTCGCTGCGGTGGTGTCACTGAGAAATGTACTACTTTGCAAGCCAGACACAGCCTAATGTCAGGCAAATCTGAGCTTACCCTCACCCCTACCCCGTTAAATTGGTTTGATCAGCCTGGTGGCCTGGAATGTCTGAGGGCTTTCGAAAGACACAAGGGCATTTGTTGGGGGGTCTCGCATATACTCCCAAATTTGACATGGCTCAACAGTTGCACGGCTCCTGTCTGCCTCCAAGACAGACTCAGCTCACTGCCCAGCCCCTGCCTCCCGACACAGGACAGTTAAGACAGGCTGACTCTGTTAGTTTACCAAGATAGTGTCTCAGTGTGTAGCTCTGGCTGTCCTGGAGCTTGCTCTGTAGACTAAGGTGGCCTCGAACTCAGAGATCCACCTGTGTCTGCCTTCTGAGTGCTGGGATCAAAGGTGTGTGCCACCACAACTGCCCAGTTCCAGGCTCACTCCTTAAAACAGTGTCTGATTTAGAATAAATTTTTCATTTAAAAAAAATGAAGCCAGGGCTTGGGGAGACAGCTTAGTTGGTGAAGTGTTTTCCCTGAAAGCATGAGGACCCAGGTTTGCGACCTGGAAAGAGAGACCAGATGAGATGGCTACTAGTTGGATTAACAGCACTGTGGAGTGGAGATGAGGAGAACTCTGGGGCCCAGTGGCCAGCCACCCTAGCCCACTTTGTAAGTTCTAAGTCAGCCAAATACTGTCTCAAAAACAAAAGCATACAAAATAAAAGGTAGGTAGCACCTTGAGGTTGATGACCTCCGCGTCACTTGTATACACATGTACAGGGATGTACATGTGTACCTACACACACATGCACACACAATTAACTAACCAACTAACTAACTAACTCACTAACAGTGAGAATTTCCATGGAAAGTAGCATATATATAAGTATGAGATAGCATCTCCTTGCATAGCTTATAGATCAGGCTGGCCATGAACTTGAGTGCCTCTCACCTTATTCCTCCAAATGCTGGGATCACAAGTGTGCACCACTGCACCTGGTCTATGGATGATTTATTTTTGTTTTTCTTTTTCGAGACAGGGTTTCTTTCTGTGTCTCCCTGGCTATCCTGGCTGACCTGACTTTGTAGACCAGGCTGGCTTCGAACTCAGAGTTTTGCCTGCCTCTGCCTCTAAAAAACATAATATCTCTGAAAATATCTGCACAAAACGCAGAAATGAAGCCAAGATGAAAGCACAGATATGGCCCATCCATTCGCACCATATCTTTACAGCACACGGTGCTCCAGCAAAACTGTTTGTAGCTCTAACAGTGTCAATGAAACACTAAAGAAATCCCAGAAAGGCTAGAGAGGCCTAGTGGTTCACACTAGGAGGCAGAGACAGTATGGTTGCCACAGTCTGAGGCCAGATAGTGAATTCCAGGAGAGCCAGAGAGGTAGAGTGTGGTCCTATCTCAAACCCCAAATCTATGGCTGAAGAGATAGCTCAGTGGTTAAGGATGCTTATTGCTCTGTCAGAGGACTGGAGTTCTGTCCCCATCACCCACAATGGATGGCTCACAATTGCCTCTCCTCTAGCACCATGCTTCTTCTGGCTTTCATGTGCATCTTTATGCATATGTAGACACACACACACACACACACACACACACACACACACACACACACACACACACACAAATAGCATAAATAAAAAACCCTTGAACCCAACAAGCAAACAAACCTTATCAGAGGATAAACCTTATCAGAGACACTATGTCCCAAACTTGGAAGGACCAGCACCCGAGACTCTGAGCTTCATCTTTATGCTGTGACACAAATATATTCAAAACTTACACGAGTGTGCACACCCACAGGCATACACACTGCGCACACATGCATTATTAGCTTCAGAGTAATCTAGTGGAATACATTTTAATGTTAGTTTAACTTTTTTAACGTTTAATTCAGAGTTCTGGCTCTAAATTCAGCTTTAAAAATACTTTGCTTTAATGAATGTGGAGCCAAGAAAAGAATCTTTGCAAACTCGGAGACCCAAATGGGAGAAATGCCCCGTTGGCTGTGCTTACTAAATCAAGATGCTCATAAAAAAAAATGCAGCAATTATGCTCAGGATTTTACTGAAATTCATCTAGTCAGCTAGTCGGTTTCCATCTTCCTTAATGTCAATTTGTATAAAATAATCAAAAGACATACTTTAACACATGGGTCTGAGAGCCACCGAGGCTCTTTTTCTGGAAAATGTTTAAATAGGTTCAAAATTGTTTCCAAGTTTGGAAAGTATGTGAGCGTCAGAGCTGTTTCTAAAGGAATAATATGTAGTCGTTCAGCAGACAGAATGGTACAGTCATGGAGACGTCTCCACACATCTGTGCGTACACGTCTTCACAGCACATGGTGCTCCAGCAAAACTGTTTGTCACCTACTGTTAGAATATCGTTTCTACCTGGAAGGGAAAGATATTTTTAAAAATTAGAAATATGCCAACTCTAGTATTATAATAGCCCGTTTCTCCATAGAAAATCCTCGGATATAGAACGCGCATTTTTGTAAAACAGAAATGGGTAGTTCACCTTAAAAATCAGTTACTTAAAAAAAAATTTAACTGTAATACTTAAGTTTTCTTTGTTCATTTGTTTACTTGTTCCTTTTGTCCCTTCCTCCTGTCTTCTACTGTCCCCTCCTTCTTTCTCTCTCCCTTCCTCCTTCTCATCTTCCATCCCCTCCTTCTCCCTCTCCCCTCTCTCCTTCCTTCCTTTTCTTTCTCCTCTCTTCTTTTCCTTTCCTTCCTCCCTCCCTCCTTCCCTTCCCCTTCCCCTCCCTCCTTTCATCCTTCCTCCCTCCCCTCCCCTTCCTTCCTTCCTTCCTTCCTTCCTTCCTTCCTTCCTTCCTTCCTTCCTGCCTGCCTGCCTGCCTGCCTGCCTGCCTGCCTGCCTTCTTCCCACTCCCTCTCTCTCCTCCCTCCTTCTTTCTCTCCTTCCTTCCTTTTCTATCTCCCCTCCCTCCCCTTTCCCTTCCTTCCTCCCTCCCTCTCTCTCTTTCTTCCTTCTTCCCCAGTCCTTCCATTTCCCACGATAGGCCTATACAGCCCACACTGACCTCTGACTCACTATGTAACCAAGTATGATCTGGAACTTTTTATCTTCTTTTCATCCTCCTGCCTCTGTCTCCAGAGCGTTGGGATTGTAGATGTGTGCCACCACATCCAGTTCATGCGGTGCTGGAGATCATATCCAGGGCTTTGCTGCTGTACCTTTCATTGTCCCCTCAAACTCTGAGCCGAAATAAACCTTTCCTGAGGATGGTCTGGTTATGCATTTTGTTGTAACAAAAATGTAATTAACATGTTGGTTGATAGGTGGTCACTGTGACGATTGCATGGGCACTTTATGGAAGAAAGTTCTGAGTTGAGGCTTGATGATGGAGGTGAAGGAAGAGAAAGAGTGACAGGAGAAGGGGAGGATGCAGCATCAGGGAGAATCTTGACCCAGTCGTAAAGAAAGCAAACCCCACACCAAGCAAGCAAATCCAAAAACAAACAAACAAACAAACAAACAAAACAAAACAAAAACAAACAAAACCAAAAACCAAAAACCAAAAACCAAAAACCAAAAACCAAAAACCAAAAACCAAAAACCAAAAACCAAAAACCAAAAACCAAAAACCAAAAACCAAAAAACAAAAAACTGGTCAGTGTGATTCAGCCAGGAGCTGAAGCAGCAGGGAATGGACTAGATTGCAAGTGGCCACCTATGAGTGGGCCTCATGGAAAAGAGAGAGAGAGAGAGAGAGAGAGAGAGAGAGAGAGAGAGAGAGAGAGAGAGAGAGAGAGAGAGAGGTAGTGCACAGACCATAGGTCAACCTTGGAAGTCATTCCTCTGGTGTAGTCCCTCTTGTTTCTTGAGACATGCTCTTCTACTTGGCTTGGGACTTGCTGCCTTGCCTAGGCTGGATGACCAGTCATTCTTGGGGACACACCTGTCTCCTCATCCCCAGGGCTGGGATTCCAAACAGTACCACCCCTGGGTTTATTATGATTGTTTTTAATTAACCTGGGGCTCGAGGCTCTGAGTTTATACGCTCAGGATCTCATGCTTACATGGCAAGCCTTTTACAGATAAGGCTACTCCCCTAACCCCCATCCTGAGCGCCACCAGCATGCTGAATCCAGTGAGTGACAGGGTCTGACTGCATTTAGCAGGCTACTGTGACTGGCATATGGTGGGGTTGCATAGAACAGGAGGAAAAAGTATCAGGGTGGACACAGGGGGAAAGAATTCACACATTGGTGATGATAACTTAGAATAAGATCCTGCACACAGAGGTATGAGAAAGATGCATGTTATGACAACCCTAGTGGTCAATATCATGACCATAAATATCTATATAGAGATAGTAGCAGGAACTACATGCCTTTCAGAAACATCCAACCTTTTGACATTATGATGTTGTAATTGTAAAGTTTATGCTGGAGAAGTGATATGATCAAATGAAAACAACAACAACAACAACAACAACAACAACAATAAAAAGCCAAACAATCACAAGCTGGAGAGAACATGGCTTCGTCAGAAGTGCAAACATGTTTGCAAACATGAGGACCTGAGTTTGTACCCCAAGAACACACACATCAAGGTGTAGTAGTTTGTCATTTTAATCCTAGCACTGGGGGAGGGCAGGGACAGGCAGACTCCAGGGCTCACTGGGAAGCCATCCTAGCCCATCCAGGACAATGAGAAACCCTGTCACCAACGACAAGGTAGATGGCACCTGTGCTGGATAGTTTTATGTCAGCTCAACTCAAGCTAAAGCCATCTGGGTGGAGGGAATCTAAGAAGATGCCCCTGTAAGATGAGACTGCAAGCAAGCCTGTAGGGCATTTTCTTAATTAGTGATTGATGGCCAAGGGCCCAGCCCACTGTGTGGGTGAGACACCCCTGGGCTGTTGGTCCTAGGTTCTATAAGAAGCAGGCTGTGTTAGTCCTGGGGAGCAAGCCAGTAAGCAGCACCCCTCCATGGCTTCTGCATCAGCTCCTGCCTCCAGCTTCCTTCTGTTTTTGTGTTCTTGTCTTGACTTCCTTTGATTGTGAACAGCCCTTAGGAAGTGTGAGCCAAATAAACCCATTCTCCCCAAGTTGCTTTGGTCACGGTGTTTCACTGCAGCAACAGAAACCCAAACTAAGAGAGAACCTGAGAGAACAACATTCAGGATTGTTGTCTGACCTCTGTGCACATCCACGGGCACCCTCACCTGCCTGTGTACTTACATACACTTGAACCCACATATCACACATACACAAGTACTCCCCAAATCTCGTAGTGTTTTAAGTAAGTTTATGATTTTTTGTGTTGGGCCATATTTGTAGCATAGCTTTCTTTTGTCACATGCGACATGGTCAGTGGCGCACAGCTTAGACACGCCTGCTAACTGTCTGTGGGGTGATGCCTCTTATCCATACATAGAGCCTGCCAACATCTCTTCAAACAAAACACTCAGTGATGTCACTTGGCCTCTTGGAATCAGTGAACATGGTTCCATTTACGCTGTAGAAATGAGCCAATGCTATAAACCAGGGCTTGCTGTTTCCTGGAGAGCCAGTTGTTAAACATTCACTAACCCATCACTACTAACATGCAAGCTCCTTTTACTATCTAGCAGCTGAAGGCTCCCTCCCAGGGTGTGCCACACTGTGGCTCAGGGATCTGCTGCCTAGACAGTCTCTCAGCCTGAGCTGGCAACACTCCATCCTTGAGCTGTGTGGGGTGCATCTGGGCAGCTGGTGAGTACACATTCTGAACACACGGTGATTCAAACTCAGCAAACATTAATAAGCTGACTCTGTCTGCTGGGAACAGCGCCTGGCACAGGGCGGCCGCTGGGATGAACTCCGTCTCATCTTTTCTCCTTAAACCAGGACAAATGAACCAGATTCCAAGAAAATAGGTGCCAGGCCCCGGGGGAAACCTAAAATGAAGAATGCGTGAGGTTTCTGGAAGATTTGAGAGAATGATTTGTTGCAAGGGAGGAGTGAGAGCAGTCTTGAGAGTGAGGTGCTAAGGGTGGATGAGCTTTGGAGAATGAACAAGTCATCAGAAAGAAGAGAGAGTGGAAGGAGGGATGGCTGGCTGGGAAAGAGCACAGAAGCAGGAAGGGATGAGACATGATGCTCTAGTTTCAGTAGTGTGATAGAATACCCTGACAAAAAGCAGCTTAGGTGAGGAAAGGGTTTATTTGGCTTACACTTCCAGGTCACAGTCTTATCTTTGAGATGGAAGGTAAGGCAGGAATCTAAAACAGCTAGGCACATCACATTCACAGTTTGGAAGAGAAAGAGAATAAATGTAAATGCATGCATGGATCCTTGTTTGCTTGTTTCATCTTAGCTTGTTTTCCCCTCTTGTATATAGTCCGGCATTTCCTGCCTAGGGAATAGTGCTGCCCACAGTGGCCTGGATCTTTCTACTCCAATTAACAATCAAGACAATTCCTCTGATACATGCCAGAGGGGTAACGTGAGCTAGATAATTCCTTAGTAAGACTGTCTTCTCAGGCATTTCTAAGTTATGTCAGATTGACAGTTAAAACTCATCAGTACACTTGGCTTTGGCATAAATGAACTAGTGGTTTACGTGTTTGCCTATGAAAGTATGCATGTGTGTGCATCCTGGAGGAGACCTTGAGAACCATGGTTGTTTGTAAGAAGTTGAAAGGAGATGAGAGTCTGAGTGTGCCAGAGGAACAGTGGTATGGCTAGTTAAGAAAACTATGCCATTTGGCTTCTGTATCCCTATATGCACTCCAATATTCCACTGACAATTTGGCCCATGCCATACGCAGGAACACCACTATTGGCTCTCAATAAGCTTTCAGAAGGTGGTACTGTGCTGACTAGTTATTATCTGAGACCACTAGGATGACATGGGATGATATTTTATATATATATATATATATATATATATATATATATATATATATATATATATATATCAAGGCTCTGGCTACACTGATACATGAGTAAGAACATGGTGTCATTGCTCCATATGAACATGCACCCAAATACAGACCTCCTCATACATGTGCCCAAACACGCAACACACACACACACACACACACACACACACACACACACACACGACCTAACCTGCAGAGCCAGGGTGTCAGTGGTGAGAGGACAAAGTATCAACTCCACAGTCATCCTCAGTAGCCCTAGGAACTCCTCCAGACTATTAGAGATCCTGACTTAGGCCAAACCAGAATTTAACCCAGAAAAGAACTTCAGGGCTAATTGGTTTGTGAAGCAGAGTTAGGAGACTTTTTTTTTTAAACAATACTTTTTAATATAGGTTTTAAGATAAGCACGAGAGTTAAGAGAAAGAGAGGGAATTAGAAGAAAGTGAGACACACCTGAGACCATGGATGTGGGATTTTCTAAGAGTTTCACAGAGATCGAGTTATGCTCAAGTGTGGTACAAGCTCCTCAGCTTTTCTGGCCTTAGCCTTGGCCATCCATCCTATTGTGGTGGCTCTCCTGGTATATCTCAAGAGGTTGCTAAGATGCCCTCTGTCTCCCACTCTCTTCCCCTCTTTATAAGGTCACTCCTAGAGACACTTGATGTGACTATAATCTCATAGGTAAAACCAGGAGTCCACTAGGGTTGAACAAAGGGCTTAGTACATTTTTTTTTTCTTTCTGTAAATGAGATTCATTTTGGGAGTCCTAGGAAAGTGCAGGTTTATAGGTGAGGGAGGGAAAACCTCACGAAGTTATTAATTGTGCTGGAGTTCTTGCTTTTCTGACAGTGGGGAGCTTCAACCTAATACCTGGGTGAGTTCTCCTTTCTCTTTCTCATGTCTCCAAGACTTCCCTGCCTTCCTGTCCTGCTACAGTGAGGGATTTGGGTCATGGAATTGTACTTCAGAGGCTGAGAGTTCAGAGTTGGGTGCCTTGGATAGGTGGGGGTGACTTGCAAGTGCAGGACTTGGATGCTTTACTGTGATCCTTTAACCTCATTGCTTTCAGGTTGTGCTGGGGAAACGGCTTCCTCTGAATGTCACTGTGAGGCTCCAGCCTGATCGTGATTGCCAGGTTCCAAGCCAAAGGTTCCCAGTGGTGGTGGCTGGTGCCAGGCTATGTAGTAAAAGTGTTTAGTGGAGTGGCCTGGTAAAGACTGGGTGCTCTGTGAACCAGCCAGCGTTTTCACCAAGCTCCTGCTCATTCACACACCCTGAGTCTAGCTTGTTCATGTGTTCCACTGGCTGGAGAGGCTGCTGCTCTCAAGCCTCAGGTCCCCCACTTTAAAATGTTGAGGTTCAACAACAGAATCTCAAGAGTGCTCTGCTTCCAATGCACTTTCCGGTCAGACCACTAGCTCCCCGCTTCCCACCTGACCTGTTAGACAGGGATCCCTGGCAGGCAAGTGTGGACTATGGAGTGGAGAGAGGGCTGAGGTCTGGTTCTAACTCCCTTGGGTATTCAGCTCCTTGAAAGTGTCTAGTTTTCACAGGAGGATGTAGAGGCTAGGTTGGTCCTTTTGAGACTGGAGGCAACGAGTGGCACACTAGTTCCCCATGAGAACACAGCACGGTGTGCCACATAGAGGAGGACACTCACTCAGCGTGACCCAACCGATTACATGATTTAGACCCTTACAGCTCTGGCCTGACCTCAACTTTTTCATCATATCTTGAAGAGGCCTTGTGTTTGAAATACCCATGTTTCCTTCCAAAAAAAGCCTCCACTCCTATACTCCTAGCCCAGCCACTTGTAGCACTGTGCAGGTATAAGTAATGATTTGCGGTTGTTTTAGAAGACGCTTTCTTAGACCAGTGCAGGCAGGGAAAGGAACCCCCAGGCTTTCCCCTGAACTGTCTTCCTTGTGTTCCCTTCCTTTGGGATTCTGGACAGAAAGCTCTCTGCATTCCCTCTCAGGTGCCCTTATGCCCTTTGCTTCTTTGTTTTTGTTTTTGTTTGTTTTGTTTTTCTGCCTGAGGTTTGGCTCAAAGTTCCTCACCCTAAAGTGAAAGTTCCCTCCATATAGCTATGGCTCCTTCCATCCTCCTGCTTCACCTCATCTGTTTACCTGCCTTGTATGGATCGCTCATGCCTTTCCATCCAGCCTCAACTTTATGTGTTCCGGCTGGAGAGGCTGCTGCTCTCAAACTTCTCTCTTGGCTATCTTTCATCTATCTATCTATCTATCTATCTATCTATCTATCTATCTATCTATCATCTATCTATTATCTCTCTTTATCTGTCATCTATCTATCTATCTATCTATCTATCTATCTATCTATCTATCTGTCATCTATCTATTATCTCTCTTTATCTGTCATCTATCTATCTATCTATCTATCTATCTATCTATCTATCTATCTATCTATCTGTCATCTATCTATTATCTCTTTATCTGTCATCTATCTATCTACTATCTATCTATTATCTATCTATCTATCTATCTATCTATCTATCTATCTATCTATCTATCATCTTCTATCTATCTATCTATCTATCTATCTATCTATCTATCTATCTATCATCTGCTATCTATCTATCTATCTATCTATCTATCTATCTATCTATCTATCTATCTATCATCTATCTGTAATCTATCTTATCTATCATCTATCTGTTATCTATTTTATTCATCTCTTATCTGTGTATCATCTATCTATCTATCTATCTATCTATCTATCTATCCATCCATCCATAAATTTTTCTATCTATTATCTATCTATCTATCTATCTATCTATCTATCTATCTATCTATCAGCTTCAATTGCATTTGTGTGTGAGTATGTATGTTTATGAAATGTGTAGTATATGGAGGTCAGGGGTAGCTTGAAGGGGTTAGTTCTCTCCTTTCATCATGTGGGTCCCAGATATTGAATTCAGGATGTCACTCTTGGTGGCATGGCTCTGAGACATCTACCTTGTTGACCACATTTATTTGCATGTGTATACATCTTCATATGTGTTTGTGCACATGCGTGCATGTATGAAAGAGCCAGAACTAGATGTATTCCTTAATTATCTATTATTATTTATTTTAAATTGAAAATAGATTTTTAATACAACAGATTTTTTAATATAATTTATTCTTCTTATCTTCTCCCAGATCCTCCCATTTCATCAGCCATGTCACCTCATGACTTCTTTCTCTCTCTCTTTAGAAAACAAACAAGCAATAAAAAAAACCAAGCAAACAAAACAGAATAGAACAAAATGGGAGTGGGGGAGGGTAAAAAACATGAGAAACATAGACACTCAGAGACGTAGGATAGAAAACCCATGAGAAACATAGACACTCAGAGACGTATGTATAGAAAACCCATGAGAAACATAGACATTCAGAGATGTATGATAGAAAACCCACGAGAAGCATAGACACTCAGAGACATATGTATAGAAAACCCATAAGAACACAAAATTGGAAACCATAATATATAAGCAAATGACTAGAAAGGTAAAAAATGCATTAGAGACAAAAAAATCTCTCCCCCCATTTGTGTTTTCAAACAGGATCGCTCTCAATAGCTCTGTCTGGCCTTTAACTTGCTATGTTAACCAGACTGGCTTTGAACTTGGAGATCCTCTGCCTCCTAAGTGCTGGGATTAAAAAGTGTGTACTACAATGCCCAGCACCAAATTTGGGAGACTTGCTGGTGAGCAAGCATGTGAATCCTCCTGCCTCTGCACCCTTGGGGCTACGATTGATTACAAAGTCATGACTCCTGTAATCCTCCCTCCCTTTTTTATGTGGGTTCTGGGGGATCAAACTCAGGTTCTTATCCTTACACAGTGAGTACATTAGCCACTGAGTCAGTGCCCCAGCCTCTATGCAACATGTATCTTGTGGGGCAGCAGCAGGGCCTCAGCACAGAGCAGACTGTGTCCTTTAGCAAGATCCCACAAAACTTTACACACATAATCATGTTTGGGAAGCATTGGCATGGTCCTCAGAGTCCCCCAGATCTGATCAAAATCTTTGCTGACTTTAGGAATAAAACAAGTGGCTTAAGAATGCATGATGAGCCCTTGAGCATCCTCAGCCAGAATAAAGGAGAACAGCATCCTTAATGTGCCAGCCAGCAGGTTCTTGTCTTTAATCAAGTCCATATGCCCTGGGTGACCACCCCCAGAATGTAAAAATAACCCGTTACCACCTCCTCCTAGTAGCCCTTTCTCTGTAGCCAAGTTAATTCCAAATAGAACATCTGGAAATTCTATTTTGTTGCCTAATTTAAACCAGACTAAAACCAATCTGCATAAAAGTTTATGAACTTTCTGGGGCCTCACACCTTATATTTCCCCCATGTGCAGAAGCCAACAACTCAGAGACTGGGAAATGGAAAGGCATACGCATCCCTTTCAGGGACTGGGGAGTGTCTGTGGCTTTGTGTACTGGGACAGGGAGCTGCGCTGTCAAGACAGGGGTCAGTGGCTGGAGAAGGGAAATGGAAGAGGGAGTGATTTGCATACCAATATATGCATGTAGATTTAAAGGGTCTTTGGCTTTAAGCTGAGGTGGCAGAAGGGGTGTAGGGAATGTCGAGATGCCAGGTGAGGGGAAAAATGGAGTGTCAGGCAGTGAGAATGTGGCTTGGGGAATGAGGGCCGCACTGCCAAGAATAAACTGGGAGATAGTGTTTAGCCACAGTCCATCAGATTCAATGGGTGAGGCAATCAGGAGAGGATTACCCAACTTTTGATTAGGGACACCAGACTAAAAAAGATGCTAGAGAAGCCCAAAAGTGAGGGGCTGAGGGACCCTGTTTTTTGTTAGTCTGGATGAAGAGGAAAGACTTGAAATTGTTCAAAATATTGCGAGCAAAATCTCATGTGTGTACCTGTGCATGTGTGTATGTGTGTGTGTGTGTGTATGTGCGTGTGCAAATGAATCATGCTGATTGTGAAATGTACCTTGAAAAATAACTGAGTGTGGTGATGAATGCCTTTAATCCCAGCAACCAGAGAGAGAGGCATGCAAATCTCTGTGAATTCCAGGCTAGCCAGTGCTACATAGGGAGACCCTGTCTCAAAAATAAATTAATAAGAACTTAGACTAGCAAAGGACTGCCATTAGTCAAGTCAGTTCTGAAGACCAACAACAAAGGTGGAGGACTCCCAGAGTCTTCTTTATTGTTAGTGGAGATACAGTATCCGAGACAGTGTGGTGCTGATGAGAGAGGGAACATATCTGTGGTTTGGGTGGGAGGAAATCCACGAGGAGCAGCACACTCTTTCTTGGTCCATGCGAGTTGCTATGAGGACCATCATGCACTCTGTGGCTTATGAGCAATGCATCCTTTTGGATTAAGGATGGGACTTAGTTGGTAGGATGCTTGTCTAGCAAGCACAGAATCCTGGGTCCCAACCTTAGCACTCGTCAGACCTGGTGTGGGTACCCGCACCTGTAATCTTAGTGACTGGGCAGCAGAGGCAGAAGAATCAGGAGTTCAACATCATCCCTGGCTACATAACAAGTTCCAGTCCAGTCTGGATTGTTTATGGCCTTGTCTCAAAACAAAATAAATACTGCACCCTTAGTTGTTCCCAGTTGTGCAGGCTGAGAAGACACAGGAAGACCCCTGAGAGGGTCATAGGTGATACCTCACATGATGGGAAAGATCTCACAAGATGGGCAGATCTCAGGACACTTTTAAAAAAGCACTAATCCTATGCCCTTCTTTTCTTTTGAAACAGTGTGACTATGTCTCCCTAGTTGACCTCAACCTAAGTCTGCTTGCTGTAGCCTCTCTGGTGCTGGGGCTACAGATGTAGCACATGGTGGATTTACTAATCCCATTCTTGAACATTCTATCCTCACTTCCTGTGCTAGGTTTCTCTGTGCTGTGATAGAATACTGGACAGAAGCAACTTCAGGAAAAAGGCTTTAATTCGGAATTACAGTTTGTGGATACAGTTCATCATCGTAGGGAAGCCGTGGTGGGAAGAACCTGAGTTAACTGGTCATATTGCATGCGTACACAGGAAGCAGTATGCTCCATACATCAGGCTGTAAGTATGAATTTGTTCTCATCCATCCAAGACCCTGAGGGAAGAAGCACAAGGATTTCCCCACACTGCACACAGAGACGCCAAAACCATAATGGGGAGGTAGTTTTTCCAAAGGCACAGAGTAGTAGTGGCAGAAACGGGATTTGAACCCAGGCCATATGGGTCTCACCTTCATTTCTTTCTGTTCTGCAATACCATCTCGAAAGTGTGTATTTGGGGGCTGGGATGGGAGTAGCCTGGAGGGTAAGATGATTGCTGAGCAAAATAAGGCTGAATTTGCATCTCAGCATCTATCTAAAAAGCTGAGCACATCTCTCACCCTGCTCTGGGGAGGCAGAAACAGGAGACCCTGTCTCAAAAATTTAGATGAAGAAAGACTGAGAAAGACATGTGGCATTGACTTCCAGCCCATACTACACACACACACACACACACACACACACACACACACACACACACACATGTGAACACTCTCTCCCACACATCTCCAATGTGGTGGTGCACACCTACCATTTCAACACTTGGAACGTAGAGACAGAATGTTCAGGAGTTTAAAGTCATCCTGAACTACATAGCAAGTTCAAGGCCAGCATGAGCTATGTGAGACTACAAAAAGAATAAAGAAAAAAAAAGAAAGAAAGAAAGAAAGAAAGAAAGAAAGAAAGGAAGGAAGAAAGAAAGAAAGAGAGAGAGAAAGAAAGAAAGAAGAAAGAAAAAAGAAAGAAAAAAAGAAAAAGAGATGGGAGAGATGGCTCACTGATAAGAGCATTTACCAACTTGCTAACATACACACATACACACAAACACACACACACACACACACACACACACACACACACACACACACACACACACTGCTCTAATGCATCTGTATGCATGTATACATAAACATGTTGCACAAATGGAAGGGAGGGGCAACGCATAGACCCCAAAGGTCACAACTCTCAAGGGAGGGAAGAACAGAGAAACTGCCTTATGTCATGCCCTCCACCAGGAGGCCCCTGATCCCTATTAAAATTACTTTGTGAGTCTGGTGCTTTGTAAGTCACTGAGATAATCAAATACAATTTATTTTTAAAAGGAAAGATTTATTTTTATGTGTGCAGGAGAGAGAGAGAATGTATGCATTCTCAGAGGCAAGAGGAAGGTTTCAAGGTCTATAAAGCTGGGGTTACAGGAAGTTGTGAGATGGCCTACATAGGTAGTAGGAATTGAACTGGGGACTCCTGCAAGAACAGCCAGTGCTCTTTCAATGCTGAGCCATCTCTCCAGCCTCCAGTTTACCTTTTGTTTTTTAGACAGTTTCATATAGCCCACCCTTGTGTTGTACTTGCTATGTATCTCAGGATGGCTTTGAACTTCTGATCCTCCCGTCTCTAACTTCCAGGTGCTGAAATCACTGTTGTGCACCACCACACCTGTTTTATGTGATGCTGGTGATGGATCCCAGGGCTTTGCATGTGCCAGGCAAGCACCCTACCACTGAACCACACCCCAGACTCTCAATTAACTTTAAGAACTTTTGTCTTATTTTTAATTATGTGTGTACATGTGTGGATACGTACCTGTGGATGACAACACCTGCAGAGGCCACAAGAGACCATCAGATCCTTGGGAGCTGGAGGTAAAATGGTTGTGAACCACCCACGTATGTGCTGGGACCTGAACTCAGGACCCCCAAAAGAGCAGAATGTACTCATTAAATGCTGAACCATCTCTCCAGCCTCTCATCACACTTTTTGAAATGGCATAAAGAAAAGCTTGGCATTGTCTTCCCAAAAGGACCATCCTAAGGCCCACTGTCAGTTACAAATGAGGTCTTGCTTGGGTTTATGAAGTGTTGAGAGATCACCATAGATGAGTGTAGGCTCTAAGTGTCTGACCCAGAGAGAAGATGGTGATTGACATCAGGATGGTGCAGCCATGAGCTGAGTAGCCAGTAGGAACTGGAGGAGAAAGGGAGCGTCCTAGCCTACAACCTTCAGAGTATTCACAGTCCTGATGGAATGCTGATTCCAGCCCCCAGCCTCCAGGACTGTGTGAAGTACATACATGTCCTGGCAACTCCAGGAAACAAACACAGTGGGTGAAGATGAGTTTTCCTGGATGCATGGAATCTCCTAGGATCTTCAATTGTAGTCTCCTTCCAGAGTACACACTTGGTCTATGGTCAAGGTGGCCTCCCTGGTTTTTAACCTTCAACATTGAAATTTCATCTTTCTGGATAATGTTTTTCTTTTCTCTGCCATTGAGAACTTTTCTCTAAATGGCTCCTGAAGATTGGAGCCATTGACTGAATTGCAGGTCAAAGTGAGAGTTCCTGTCTCAAAGAAAGGTGGGTAGAGGCTGAGGATGATCTTTTCGGTTGTCCTCTGATCTCTACGTGTGTGCACATATGTTTACATGTGCATATGACTAACACACATAATAACAATAGTACCAGCATGTATTTTAGCAGGTTAGCAGCTTTTTATTATCATTAAAAGTGACCCCTGGCAATCTACTTATCAATACAAAGGTTTATTTTGTATTATACTTGTGTCGGTCTGATAGTTTTGGGTCTAAGTTACTGCAATGTGTCATGGTAGAAGCATGTGCACCCTGGTTCTTCCATATAAATCCATATAAATCTCCTGCTCCTCTACTGTCTCCAACCCTTCTCTTCTAGCTCCATTTCTCCTGATTCCAAGTCAACATTCATCATAGAATCAATCACTCAGAGGGGCTACTCAGAAGTTCACATATTAAATGGATATGGAGGAGTCTTTGCCCAGCCTTTGACATTGTCCTGGGGAGGGGCATCAAAGAAGAAAAGAAATTCATCTTGGAAATAACTTGGAGATGCCCTTGAGATGTAATGGAGGTAGGGTGATGGCCTCTAAACAGATATGCTCATTAGTTTTCTCTCTCTCTCTCTCTCTCTCTCTCTCTCTCTCTCTCTCTCTCTCTCTCTCATACACACACACCCCTGCACACGTTCTTTAAATAAAAATAAATAAACAAAAAGAAAAAATAGCAGCCACTTTTGCTCTGCTCCATTTCTCAGTGACTTCTGTGCAACCCCAGGAGGGGAACTTCATTATGGAGATATGATTAATCTTACAAAAAATATGAAATGAAGCCAGAGCCATGAAGAACTAAGCTTGCCAAACTATATGGAAAAATGTGTTCAGGGGCCTGATTTCCACAGGGATGGAAGCCTAGGAGACCCCAGAGGCCATGAGGCCACAACTATATTAATTTGACTTATGCAGGGGTGAGGGGTTGATTCTAGTTGCCTACTTGCAAAAGTCTGAGTGTCCTTGTTGTGCTAAATTTTTACTCTACTGTGAGGCTATGGAAAAGTTGCTTAACCTGTCTGAGCAGCTCGTCTATAAAAATAGGAATGCTAGGCTTGGCGGCCACAGCCTGCTTGCTCTTTCTGCTGGAAGGTCCTGTAAAGAGTCAGAGGTCTTACTAAACTCTCGCTTTACTAAGATTGCTTCCCCATGTCTGACCTTCTGAGGCATCTTCAACTAGAGGGAGAACAGGGACGGACACCCAGCAGGTCATTTTACCTAAGTTGCCATGGGCTTGTTCATATCATGCCAGATTGCTTGAAGATCCACCTTGCTCCACTATAGTGTCTTCCCATCATGCTCCTGCCATCATGCCTACCATGATGCATTGTATCTTCAAATGATGAGTCAAGAGAGGCATTTTCTTCCTTAGGTTGTTTTCGTCCGGCTTTTTTGGTTGTAGCAACAAGGAAGTAACTAATACAGAGTTAAGTGGCTGCCCTGGGAATGGGAAAGGGATGGGGGCCCTTCAAATGGCTATGGTCTGAGAGAGGCCTCTGTTAAGCTGGCCCAAGGCTCAGGCCTGCTGTGCTTTGGCCCCAGATTCTCATTTCATAAGCCTAGCTTTAGTGTGGGCTAGGAGTTGGACATCAGCTCCCACTCTGGTTTCCTTTCAGTTGCTGTGATAAAATACTCTGACCAAAAGCAGCTTAGAAAAGCAGAGGGTTTATCTGGGTGACTCTTCCAGGCCTCACTCTGCCACTGAGACAAGTCATGGCAGGATCTTGAGCAGGAACTCGAAGCAGAAGCCACAGAGGAACTCTCCTTATGGGCTCACTCCTAGGTACGGGCTCAGCTCGATTTCTTACCCAGCTCTGACCATCTGCCTTAGGATGTGCCTCCTACCATCAACTAAGTGTTAGGACAATCCCTTATAGACCAGATCACAGGACAATCTGATTCTGGGAAATTCAAAAATTGAGACTCCCTTTTCAGGTGGTTTTAGACTGTGTCAAGTTGAAGCTAACTAGGACAGCTCCCAAAAATGTTGAATTGAACCCTATCTCCCAGAGTTGAACATCTCCTAGAATTTGGGGTGGGAGTGAGACTGGAGGGAGACTCCAGGTCCAAGTGGGGGCTTGCTGAAATGTGAAATGTCCCCCATGGGTTCAAACCTTTGAACACGTAGTTCACAACTTATCCTGCTGTTTGGGAAGGCTGTGAGATCTTTAGAAAGTGGGCTCTTACTACAGGAAATCGATCATTTGGGGCAGAACTTAAGGCTTATTGATTAGTCCTACTTCCTTCTTCTATGAGCAGATTCCACCAATCATCTTCTTTTTCCCACTGCCATGTCTTCCCTGCAATGATGGACCATCTCTCTGGGGTTGTATGCCAACATAAGTCCTTTCTCACTTAAGGTGCTTTTGTCAATGTCAACTGAAAACTAATTAAGACAGGGCTAGCTGGAAAGCCCTGACTAAAGAGCTCATGTCCATTGATGACACCTTGGCTACTTTCAATCATATTACTCAGCCTTGTAGCTTGGAATTTTATGGAAAAATATTTTAATTGCTAACATGTATTTGGTGAGTGAATGTTATCTCATACCATGTAAATGCCAGGGTGAGGTTACAATTAAATGAGTTAAATACTAAAGACAGGGGGAAACAGAGTGGTTCTCACAAAGACATCACAGAGCAAGCTATTTGGCAATAGTGTAACGTAAAGCTAGGAGAAACTTCAAATGATTCTATGTAAGAGAAACAACAATAACAACAAAAACAAATAAGGAAGTAAGACATAGGCTCTGAAAAGACAGCTCTGTGGGTAAAGGTGCCAAGGCCCGAGCCTGTTGACCAAAATTTGATCCCTGGAACCCACATGGTGGAAGCAAAGGACTGAATCTTGCAAGTATGCACAAACATATACATGTATACATATGCAGATAAACATAAAAATATGAGGAGAGATAGAAGGATGGATGGGGGAAAGGGAAAGGAAAGAGATAAAATGGGGAATAAAAAGCAAAGAAGGTTCTAACATCAGGCTGAATGTAACATTAAAAGGCTAAAGTATTTGATTATTAATGTCTGAATTAGGCTTGGTTTAATAAGGACTTCACAGAATCACTCAACTGGAATGCAAGGATGCCAAATCCATGACACGTATTCTATGATTGTCAATTGCACTCAGGGCAGATATCACTGATGGAGTACAGAACTCTTCCCTAGAAAACTGAATTTGGCTTCACAGTGAGATCCAAGTAGATTCCCATCTAAGATGTGCGTGAGGCTAGAAGAGGGCTCGTGCCTTCTCCTTCACCCTGGTTCCTTAGTAACTGGGTAGCTCAAAGGAAGCTAACTGCCTTGTGAAACTAAGAATTCTAGCCATTTTCTTTCCTAGCCTTAGCTGAATGACCAATTCAGTCTAGTTCAGCCCAGATTTATAGCTTCTTATCTCAGGCTTCCTTGGAGCAACACACTTTTTACAGTGATGGGTACATCCACTGTTTTAGAGTTTTGTTAGGATTCTGAGTGTAACTTGATCTCTCTCTCTCTCTCTCTCTCCCTCTCTCTCTCTCTCCCTCTCTCTCTCTCTCTCTCTCTCTCTCTCTCTCTCTGTGTGTGTGTGTGTGTGTGCATGTATGGGTACATGTGTGCAGAGGCTAGAGGACAATGGCTAGTATCATTCCTCGAGTATTACCTCGGTTCTTTTTCTGAGACAGGGTCTTTCACTGCAATGAAACTCACCACGTAGGCTAGGTCCCTTGGCCAGAAAGCCCCAGGGATCCTCTTGCTATACCTCTTCAGCACCAGGACTTCAACTGTAAGCTGCTATACTCATCTATTTTGTATGGGCCCTGAGGATTGAACCCAGATGTTTCTGTTTGCATGACAAGCACTTTGCCAACTGAGCCGTCTTCTCTGTCTCTCTTAGTTGATCATTTAGTCATTTCATGCAGATGGTTTTAAAAGACAGGATATTGTGTCAGAGAAGTCGTGAGGTCTGTCTGATGCCATATAGAAGACTGGGGCTAGATAAGGCTGGGACCTAAATCTCCTGCCTCTGAGCATGGTGTACATCATCAACCTTAGACTGCCAATGCTACCAGACATAGAGTCCAGGACAGACAGGTTGTTCCTTCATTGCTTGTTGCTTTAAATAGAGGACTATCTTTTTGGACATCTGTAGAGCATCATGATTAACTTGGGGTTAATAAGGAGTTTGGTTTCTGAAGAGGCCCATTTTGGTGATGATGGGGCTGTAAGACCCACTCAGACCCTCAAACGCAGTCCTATGGAGAAGCATGATGTAGTTGCCAATGCGTGGTAGTGATTGATTAGTGAACTGCCAGTCCCTGCCCACAGATGAGTACCTAATGACATGTAGATGAGGTTACAAAGCTCACCCATTGCGTTCCCCATGTTTTGAAGTAGTCATCATTTAAACTGTTCCAGATAAGAAGTGTCTTCTTGCTCACTCTCCATCTTTAAGAGTGTCAGTGGAGAAGACTCTCTAACATCTGTGGCTCTAGCATTTAACAGCCCAAGTGATTAATTAATTAACTAATTAACAGGTCAAGTGATTAATCCTAACATCCAACCTATATTTTTATTGTTGATTATTTCCTGTGTGGGGACAATGTGTGGACAGGTGTTCCACTCTGCTTCTGCTCTTTAATTTAACTTTATTTTATTGTTTTGTGTGTATGGGTGTTTTGGCTGCATATGTCTGTGCACCATGCATGTGCAATGCCACCAGAGGCCAGAAGGGGGTGTCAGATTCCTTAGAACTGGCATTATAGACAGTTGTTCAGCTGCCATGTGGGTGGTGGGGATTGAACCTAGATCCTCTGGAAGAACAGCCAGTGCTCTTAACCACTGCGCCACCTCTCCAGCCTCCAATTTTATTATTATTATTATTGTTACTGTTTATTATTATTATTATTATTATTATTATTATTTATTATTATTATTATTATTATTATTATTATTATTATTATTATTATTAATCAGTAACTGAGGTAGTGACGTACCTGGATCTCTGCTCTTCAAGATACTATTTGAAAATCCTTCCTCATTCTTCTCTGTATCCGGGGTGGGGGGGGGGGGGGGGGGGGGGGGGGGTAGGTTGTTCACCATGAAAGAGGACTGAGCAGCGAAGACTGGACTTAAACTTGTGGCTGTCCTTCTGCTTCATTCTCCTGAGTACCAGGATGACAGGCTTGCACAACATGTCCAGTTCCCTGCATTGTGTTTGAATTGAGATACACCGGAGTAGTTCTGGTTAAATGAGTCATTTTGCTCCCAGCTGTATGCACTGTGTCAAATCTGCTCCTATGCAATGTCCCTTCCCCACTGAGAACAGTCACAGAAGAAGAAAAAGTACTAATGCTCAGTGATGATTCTATATTCCCCTATAGCCCTGATAACTCTATGTTTTCTCACTGCAAAACCAGATGTGTTCACTCTCTGCTTCCCCTGAATCCTAAGTCTGTGCTTTCTAACTAATTAATTACTATTGTTTCTTTTTAGAAGACTTACTTTACATTTTGGATTACATGTATTTATGTATGTATGTATGTATGTATGTATGTATGTATGTATGTGCATGCTAGTGTAAGCTACTGTAGTGTCAGATCCCCTGGAGCTAGATAGAGTGCTAGACAGGTGCTTGCGACTTGAACTGGGAGGTGGGCACCAAACTCCGTCCTCTGCAGGAGCAGCAAGCTCTCTTAACTGTTGAGACAACTCTGGGCTGTAATTACCAAAGTTTTTAAAGAATCCAGCTTAACACATTTCCTTGTTGCATTTAATTTTGAAGATGGAAGACATGCCTACACTGCATGTCTCAGTGGTTTGAGGTGTTTCAAGAAGACTCTGCATATTTTCTTCTTATCCATATTCATATTTAAATGGGTATATTGACCCACTGTCCCTACCAAAAAAGCAGAGACAGGAAACCATGGCACAAAGCAGTGGTCTGTAGCATGGATATTCAGACCTAACTTTTTGTTTTCAAAAAATGAAGAATCTTTGATAAGCTACAAGTGAGATGGCTCAGCAGAGAAAGGGGCTTGCCACCAAATCTAATAATCCAAGTTTGATCCCAGGATCCATGGGGTAAAAGAGAACTGACTCTCACAAATTGTCCCCCGAGTTTCAGGTGTGCACATGATGGCATCTGTATCTGACTCCCCAGTGCTGGGATTGCAAGCATATATTACACTTGACTTTATAAATGGGTCCTAAGGATTAAACTCAAGTCCTCATGCTGTGTGATAAGTATTTACTGAGTATTTACAAGTATTAAGCCAGCGCTTGATGTCTTTCCTCTACTCAGTGCTTGCCAAGGCAGACATAGTGTTTGCAGACTCAAAATAATTGATGATGTTCTTATGCCGATCAGCCTTTAACTGTCATAACTTTCCAGTAGCCAATAATAGCTCAGGTATGTCTTGTGCAGGAGGGCTTTAGCAAGGGCACAGGTCAGATTCTATGACTTGTTTTGCCCCTATGAGAAGGTAACTGGAAAGAGCTGTGGCCCACCTCATGTTTTCACAAGACTCTGCTGACGTAGCTCCATCCACATTAGGGCTCTAAGTCAAGGTAAGAGCTATCCCTTCTGCATTTTTATTGCAAATTAGAAAATGATACTTGAGAAAATCAAATGTCAGGCTTCTAGATTCAGCCTCCGGCTCTGGAAGCAGAAATGGGAGGGAAAGCGCACAAACTAAGTCAAGAGGAAAATGAGGCTGTGACCAGAGCTGGCACTGTTCCCCAGTCACCTTTCTTCAAAAGGGACAGAGATGGCAGGCGCTCGCTGCTGCCACACAGACAGGACCTTGCTCCCAAGCAGTAATCACCTTTTAGAAAAGCCCAATTTAAGTAGCCTTTTCCCATATGGCATAGGAAGAGGTTATAAGAGACCCCAAAGATGAGACTTCGGCTCTATCTCCAGTGAGCTGGGAACCAACAGTGGAATTGGCCTGGAAACTAAATAAGGCACTGGGGGATAGAGTTTACTGGGTAGAAGGCTTGCTGTGCACACACACACAAGCCCAGAGTACCATTCATCCCTAGCATAGGAGAAACTGGGTGTGGTACCTCATGCCTCTAATCCCTGAACAGGGAGGTGGAGGCAAGAAGATAAGGTTCAAGGTCATCTTTGGTCTTGTACAGTGTGCTCAAGGCTCATTTGGATAAATGTGCTTGGTGCCAAACCTGACTGAGTTCTGTACCCTGGCTACCTTGTATATACTCACCTTTCTTTCACAATATTTAGGCAAAAATGTAATTAAAAAGTTAAAAAGTTTGTATGTTACTGGGACTGGAGAGATGGCTCAGTGGCTAAGTGTGTGTCATTCTTGCAGAGGACCTGAGTTCAATTACCATCACCCACACGATGACTCACAACAATAGGTATGCATGCATATGGTGCATATTGATGTATGCATATAATATTCCATACATTTTTTGAGACAAGGTTTCTCTGTCTAACCTTGGCCGTCCTACAATTCACTCTTGAGACCAGGCTGGCTTCAAACTCCCAGAGATCCTCCTGTCTCTGCCTCTGGAATTCTGGGAGTAAAGGCATTCACTACCCAGCCATACCAAAGTTTTTAAAGAATCCAGCTTAACACACTTCCTTGTTGCACTTAATTTTGAAGATGGAAGACATGCCTACACTGTATGTCTCAGGGGTTTGAGGTGTTTCAAGAAGGCTCTGCATATTTTCTTCTTATCCATATTCATACTTAAATGAGTATATTTACCCACTGTCCCTACCAAAAAGCAGAGACAGGAAACCATGGCACAAAGCAAAAGTTTGTATGCTGCAAAACCCAGAGAATAATCTTGATATAAACTGGATTTTTAAAATTAATAATGTATATCAGAGTTGGCTTATTAACTGTTACAAATGCTCAAAACTGATCAAAATCAGAGGAAATCAGGGTCTCTCTGAAGGGGTGCCTGCATACTGTTTGCATTTTCCATTCAGTATTTTTCTATAACATGATGTGGCTAAGGGAATTTTATCTATTAAAATAAAATGCCTGCTAACAGGACAAGAAGACTGGAGTACCAAAAAGGATGGTGGAAGCCTCCACAGGAAAACCATTTTCTGTGTAGCACACTTAAGCCTGTCACTGGTCAAAGTGTCCCTAAAGCTCACTGGAAGGTGCCACTTTCAGAGAGAGCAGTAAAGAGCAAGCATCTTGTTGTGGTACCCAGGTGTCGCCTGCAGATTCCATTTCCTATGCAGCACACTGGGGCTCCGAGGCAAAGTCCCACGTGCTAGGCGATTAGCGTGTTTGTACCCTATTCCTGTCAGTTTTGCACACTGAAAACTTACCAGCCTTGGTGACAGCAGTCTCCACCTCTTCTTCTTGCCCCCTTCCCCCATGTCCACTCCAAAGCCAAGGCGAGAATTGGACATTCACAAAAAAAGAGTGGAAATAAACAGTCAAGCAAACAAATAAATAAATTTAGTATATTAAAAAGCTATCTCCTTAGATGTTTGTTAGAAACAAAACAACAAATTAACAAGCAAAAAAAACCAACCCCCCACCCCCCAAAAAATCAACAACAAAAAAACACCACAAAACATAGAAACCCCTCATCTCTGCAAGTGTTACAACAAGAGCAGATGGTGTTTAACAGTCTTGTAGGACATTCCCATAAAGTTATAAACATACCTTCCAGAGATTGAGTTAGATAAACAGATACAACTCATGCAGTTTTCCATACAAGAGACAACTTGTCGCTTGGAAGCCAAATAAAGATTCTGAAATCGAGGTGCACCTGAAAAAGCTTAGGAGATCCTATCAGAGAAACTGAAACCTTGGCCGAGTCTCACGTTCTCACCCTGCCTGTCGTCTGTGGGAACGCCTGGCTCCAGTCCAGCGTGTGGGACTTGTGGGTAGGGCAGCTGAGGAGCAGCTCTTTCCACCCCCGCTGCTGTCCCTCAGCTCAAGGTCAAGACCAGCAACAGTTTGGGAGAACTCTGCTCTGCTCAGCGCTGCAGCCAACAACCATCCAGCCAACATCTGAGCGTTTCTAGGTGGTAGGTGACAGCCAGGTGCCACGCACAGAGATCTGCACAGCCCGATGGGTGAAGCAGGTGTACATTCTGAGACTTTAAGCAACTGGGGTATTTGGTAAGCATCCCATGATGCTTAGTCATATGGGTTCTGACTCTGCTCCTTTCTTGTTCTTTGTCCAGGGGTAAGGTTGACCTTCTCCTCTGTTCCTCAGTTTTATCACCTCCGAGGAGACAGCAGTACCTGCTTCAGTGGTATATTTTTATATATAAAAAGTACCCCAAATAGATTGCTTTTCTTAGTGCTGTGACAAACGCATGTCTATATTAGTGACCTTTCCATTATTGTGATAAAACACTGTGATCAAGGTAATTCATAGAAGAAAGGGCTTGTTTAGGATTATAGTCTTGTCTATAAGAATAAGAGTCTGTGTTAGAGGCATGGCTGCTGAAGGAGAGGACCGTGTCACTTACATTATTAAAAGTCAGCATGAAGCAGAGAGAGAGCAACTGGAGATGGCACAAGCCTTTAAACTCTCAAATCCTCCAGCAAGTCTAAACCTTCTCAGCCTCTCCAGCAGTATCGCTGACTAGGGACTGATTGTTCAGACACTTAAACCTCTGGGGGACATTCTCATTCAAATCATCACCCTGACCAAAGCAACTTAAGGAAGCAAGGGCTTATTTTGGCTCACAGTTTGAGGGTTCAGTCAGCCCATTATGCGGAGAAGGCATGGCGGGTGGGTAAGGCTTGGAGTGTCTGGGCACATGGCGTCTGCATTTAGGTTGCAGAGAGAGAATGACGACACTCAGCTTGCTCTCTATCTGTCAGGTCAGGAACCACTAGCCCAAGAGATGGTGCTGCCCATTTAGGGTGGGTCTTCCTCCCTCAGTTAATCTAGTCCAGAAATGTCCTCACAGACATGCCCCATAGGCTTGACTACATGGTGATTCTAAATCCTATCAAGTTGCCAAACAAGATTAACTATCCCATCAGACCTTGATTTGTTCTGAGTTCTGAGACAGACAGACTCAAATGCCTAGAGGGGTCAGTTTGGGGCAACATAGAGAGATAGGACCTGTGGCCCATCAGAAGGAGCACATCCGGCTAAAGGGGTGGGTTCTAGCTGGGTCGTGGCATCTTCAATACCAGCACTGGGGTGGCTGAAACAGGAAACTGATGAGTTTGAGACCAATTATGTGGAGAGACTGTGTCTCAAAAATGTGCAGAGGTGATTCCTGCTAATTCCCTTAGTTTCCTGGGCAACTGCGGACAACTGTGGCCAGATTAATGGCTATTTTAGGTGAAGTTGACTATCTGGAATTTATGTGAAACTGTTCAGGTTTTCAAAGTTACCAGGTCAAATTGAATGGCTTTTGTACTCCTGTCTTGTTTATGGTGCCCGGCTGAGGCAGCTAGATAGCACCTGGTGCAGAACTAGGTTAGAGACCCGTCTTCTGAAGCCATGGTAATCTCCTCCAGACGAGACTCCAGCTCTAGAAAAGCTTTTTCTGTTTCTGTTACTGCCATATTTATAATCCAGGAGGTTGAGGTCTTGGGTGCTTATACATCTGGGAAGAGGTGACTTGAGGGCCATGGAAAATGGCTTAGCCTGGAAAAAGCTTGCTGTCCAAGTATGAGAGACTGAGTTTAGATTCTCAGCACCATGTACAAAGCAGGATGTGCTTGTGCTTGTGTGTGCCATTCCAGCACTGGGGGGATGGTGGAGACAGGATGATCCTGGAGTTCATTGGCCAGCCAGTCTAACTATCAATGTATACCAGGTTCAGTGAAAGACCTTGTCTCAAAAAAAAAAAAAAA
>CACVCL010028819.1:0-89576 GCA_902729485.2 Mus minutoides | reverse complement strand
ATATATATATATATATATATATATATATATATATATATATATATATATATATATATATATATACACACACACACACACACACACACACACACACACACACACACACACACACACACACAAATCCATAGAGATAGAGATAATTTCTTGCACACAACTTCTGACTTTGTTCTTCATATTAGATTGATTGGCTCATTGAAAATCTCTCACTCTTCCTTTGATCCTAAGTCCTGGCACAGGCACCAAGACAGTGTAAGGACACAAAGGTTGAGATCACTCTGTCTTAAAGAGACTCCAAGTTTCTATGACCAAGAGCCGGTACAGCCAAAGTCACCCTAAACAGACTAAAAGAGCACAGACTTCCTCTATGGTCACAGCACTGATTATAAGAGAAAGAGCAAAACTGATTGACAGGAGAGGAAGGTATCCTCGACCCCATTGCATGTTCATCTATAGTAAATGCTGTCAGGTAGCAACTGCCTGGTAAGATGTTAGAGGACAAGCTTCTTTGACTATTTGTTAAATGAGTCATTCATCAACTTATTCCAAAGCAAGCATAATGAACCTAAAGGTGGGAGATGACTTTTGCTTTTTCTTTACTTCCTGGTTTCTAGAACTTTGAATAATGAAGAGGTATCTATTATATTACTTTGCTTTCTATTATTGTGATACATGCCATAATTAAAATCACCTATGGGAGAAGGAGTTACCTTGGCTTTCACATCCCTGTCACAGTTCATTATTGAAGGAAGCCAAGACAGGAACTCAAGCAAGGCAAGAATCTGGGGCCAGGAACTGAAACAACCGTGGAGGAACTCTGCTTACTGGCTTGCCGGGATTGCTTTCTTATATAACCCAGGATCACTGCCCAGGGATGGTACTGCCCACAGTGAGCTCGGCCTTTCCATATTAACCACCAGTCAAGAAAATGCCCCACACAGTTGCCTACAGGTCAGTATGATGGAGTCATTTTCTCAACTGAGGTTCCCTCTTCTCAGATGACTCTAGTTTGTTTCAAGTTGACAAGAAACTAACACACACACACACACACACACACACACACACACACACACACACACAGCTTCCTTAATCATTATGTAATCAATATTCTAGCTTGGAAAATGGTTTCTATATGGATGCGGTAGTTTAAAAAGGTTTGTGTATTTGAATATGCAACCATTAGGGAGTAGCACTACTTGACAGGAATTAGAAGATGTAGCCTTGGGATGTGTGGTCTTGTTGGAGGAAGTATATCACTTGGGACAGGCTTTGAGGGCTCAAAATCCCAAGCCAGGCCAAGTGTCTTTCTCTTCTTGATTCTTTCAGATTAGGATGTAGAAATCTCAGCTACTTCTTCAGCATCATGTCTGCATGAGGACCACCATGCTTCCCTCCAGGATAATAATGGGCTAAATCTCAAACTATAAGTAATAGTTTGTCCCACTTAATTGGTTTATTTTTATAAGAGTTGCCATGATCATCATGTCTCTTCATAACAATAGAACACTGACTAAGACAATGGATTTTGCTTTTTTTAAAAAAAAGTAGGGTAATTACATTTCCAGTATATGCTTGTTCAATTAGAATACACATGTGTGTTAATGTATGCACAAATGCATATGTGAATATATTACATGTGTGAAGACCAGTCTCTAGTGTTATTCCTCTGGAGCCATCCACCTTGGTTTTTGAGACAGATTGTCTCACTGGCCTGGGGCTCATGAATAGGCTAGGGTGAGTGTCAGCAAGCCCAGTGTCTTCCTGTTTTGAGCATCTCAGTGCTGGGATTACGGATATGTACATTTCCCCCAGTGGGTTCTTGGGACTGAACTCAGACCCTTACGTTTGCTTTTACTCACTGAGCTATCTATCTTCAGTCTCTATGCCCATTTTACTAACCCTTATAGATGACTTACAAAGTAGAATACAAAGAAATACTAATTAGCATTAAGATAGCTGTTCTGCCTTTTGTAATATCTCTCTTTTACTATCAAATCCTTTCCAGTTTAAATACAGCGATTTTAAAAAACAACAACAAAAAAATAAGTGGCCACCTAAGTTTATTTCAGTTACAGTTAGCTTGGTGACATAATACATACTAAGTACAGATACTGCCTTTTGACTTCTGGTCCTTGTCACTGAGACTTTAAGAAGAAGGGGCCATTTGTCAAAGGATGAAGAATAATTGGTGAACTCCTTTATAGAAGCCACTGGTGACACCTTCACAGCATAAGAGTAGAATAAAGGCAGCTGTCACTCCAGAATCATGTGTCCTTATTTGTCCTTGAGAGGAATAAATTACTCTAAAATGACATATCCCCCTACCCTACTCCCAGTGCTCATGTTGACCATTCTAAACACCAGAAGTATTTAAAGCCTTTTGGAATACAGTCAAGAACTTCAAATTGTGCTTCTTGCTACCAAGTTAAAACATTATCCTGTACTTTTCTACTACTGATTAAAATCATTAAAGTAAACTTCTGACTGAGCTATTAATGTGTACAGTACATAAATCATGTGTATGTGTGTGTGTGTGTGTGTGTGTGTGTGTGTGTGTGTGCATATATGGATGTAACCATTGCCCAGATCAACAAATAGATATCCACATCAGTCAAATATGCTAATGCACACTTAGAATCACAGAAGTTGGTCCGTGAAAGCAGGAGAATCAGTAGTTCAAGGTCAATCTGAAGTAGTTCAAGGTTACACAGTGAGCTCAAGGCCAGCCTGAGTTACAAGATACCCTCACACACAAATAATAAGCATTTAAAAGTAGACATACCCATAACATCGAGGTTTTCTGGGCCATTAGAGATGCACATGTTTTACTATAAGCTGCTTCTAACAACTGAGTTCTAATTCTTCCTTCCTACTAGTTCTGTGTGAGCTTTTCAGGCACTCCATACATTCATACATTTTGAAAATTCCGTTTGGGATTTCAGTCATCCTGAGTTTTGTGCTTGCCCAGCTGCCCCTCTCTGTTCTTACTGCAACATCCCTGACAATTTTTAACACTCCACCTTGAACCCCATAGGTCCCCCCTTTTACAGGGCTTTGCTCTGCTTGTACTGAGTAGCTAGTTTCTCTTTGATTTGTACAGGCAGTTCAATGCTATCTAAAAGCCCATCCCCATCAGATGTAGGTGACTGTTATCCTCCCCTCCCCTCCACGGCTCCTCATCTACCCACTTAATGATTCCCTAAATGCCTGCAGTCCAGTTTACATTCTTTGTCTTATGAGCTGTACTTTTTTCCAAAGATTTATTTATCTATTTATCTATTTATCATCCATCTATCTATCTATCTATCTATCTATCTATCTATCTATCTATTATAAGTACACCATAGCTGTCTTCAGACACACTAGAAGAGGGCATCAGATCTCATTACAGATGGTTTTGAGCCACCAGCTGGTTGCAGGGATTTGAACTCAGGACGTCTGGAAGAGCAGTCAGTGCTCTTAACTGCTGAGCCATCTCTCAAGCCCCTGAGCTTTTTTTTTTTCAAGTGGTGTCTCTATATAAAAATTTGTACCAAAATCATGTCAACAACTCCCTTTCACCTACCTGCCTCACTGTATCCCAGGCTAGCCCCAGCCTTATTATATAGTTGATGGATGACCTGAACTTCTGATCCTCCTACCTCTGCCACACCAGAAGTGCTCATACAGGCCTGGATAAGCACACCTGGTATATATGGTGCTGGGACTACAATCCAGGGCCTCACGCATAATAGGCAAGCATTCGACCAATTGAGCCATATCCCCAGCCCAAGATAGCATAGCCAACACTTGAGAGGCTGAGGCAAGAAGACTGCCCCGAAGTTCAAGGGCAGCATTGGTTACAGAATGAGACTGTGTCTCAAAGTAAATCAACAATAGCAGGGTATATGATTTTAAAAATAGTTACAATTTTTCACAATCTGATTTTTATATAGCTACCCTGTAACATCTGCTGGTTCCCTCAGGTGTCATGCCAGTCACCTTCTCTTTGATTCTAAATGTTAAGCAATGAAGAAAGCACGTGGGGAATTTTCCCCTCATAGGGTTGGCTTGGTTCTTCTGGTACTGTAATTTTGACTGATTTTATATTCAGAGATATGGGTGAATGTAATTGCTTTCTTTCAAAAATCTTAAAGTGCAGTGCAGGGTCCATCCACAGGGGGCATGATTTAATAGCCCCAAAGTAAGAAAGAAAGCTTACATCTTACATGGAGGTTTCTCTACTATACTTCCTACCTGTTAACACCTCTCTGAAGTTACTGACTAACTGGATTTTTTTTTTCCCCAAGCTGGGGAAAACATCCATCTTAGAAGATAGAGGATAACATGATACTATGCCATTAGCTCACTTAAAAATCAATAATGTGAATGACAGGTGACCCATCTAATGAGAAAGTTCTAAAGTTCTTTTTAGAATTTAGGTAACCATCTACAGTTCTGGGAGAGAAAGAACTAGATGGGTTTGGTTTTCTTGTACTTGATTCAAGTGCCTCCCTCCCCCGTGCCAGCAAGAATGGTATCGCTCCTCCCGTCCTGACAGAGAAAACACACAACTCTTCAGAGGTAGACAGGACCTTTGTATAATTTCTCTCGTCTGCGGGGAAACCCCACACTTAGCGGAGAAAGAAATTTATCTTTTTATCACTCTAATTTTTATGTTAATCAAACTTTAACTATGACAGAAAAGTATTTTTTAATATAATAGGGGCTCAAACAGCCATACTGGTGAGATGGTAGAAATCTTTTAATAATAAATTTTAATGAAATGATGTTATTGCAAAAGGAAATTTGAATAGAGCAAGAAAACTAGATATTAAAAGTTTAACATGTAGGGGGGAAAACCATGTGCAGACAGCTGGCATGCTGTCTAAGAATAGAAGAACAGATTCTTCCTCAGCCAGCATCCTCACCATGATGGTACCCACACCTTCAGGCCACCAGCAACCAAACAAGCAGGCTTACATAATGGGTCTCCCATAAAACCCCGTTTGAGGTTCCTACCAGTGGAATCATGAGGTAGACTGAAGACAGAACCACCTTTAGAAAGGGCATAGACACACCCCATCCTTTCTCCAAGACCTTGCCTGGGGTGTGCATCTCTCTGCCTCTGTTTCTGGGTCATTGTATCCTTTTTAACATCCCAATAATCATACCAAGTGATTAACTGCGACCATGGGGGCTCTGAGTACTTTACTAGTTATTGAAGCTGGAAGCCACTTGGAAGTCTGTAGCTTGAAAGACAAATGAATGGAGTGTACACTCTGCTTGCAGCTGGCAGGGGTGAGTGAATGCACGTTTATGGGGTGAGGTCCTTAGCTTGCTGATTCCCTGCTAACTCTGGGTTACCTTAACTCTTCGATGCTCAGTTGGTGTTGGAGAATTACAGAACCATTTGGTGCTGGGGGGACAAAATATACAACAAGTTCAATATCTGGATCATCTCAGATACATACATTTCTGGGCCACTCTGGATTTCATGAAACTCGGATTAAAACACAAAAATAAAAACAAAAACAAAAACAAAAAACAAAAAACAAAAAATCCATGTAACAGTCAAACCTAAGTATTATGCAAACTAAGACTGTGTGGGGCTGGGTTTTGTCAACTTGAAACAAGCTACAATTATCTGGGAGGAGGGAATCTGCATTGAGTGGCTGCTTCCCTGAGATTGCTGCTAAGCAAGTCTGGAGGGGAATTTTCTTGATGGGATTGTTGGTGGAGGGCCCAGCTCACTGTGGGTTGGGTAAGAAGTCAATCTGAGAGATCCACAAGGAGAAGACCAATCAGCAGGACTCCTCTCTGGTCTCTACTTCAGTTCCTGTCTCCAGGTTCCTGCCTCAAGTTCCTATTTTGACTTCTCTCAGTAACAGATCATAATCAGGACATTGTAAGTCCTTTAGTCTCTCAGACTGCATCTGTTAGTCATGTTTATCACAGTTTCTCTCACAAGTGAGTGAGAGAACATTCACTCATGAATATCTTTGTGGATATTTCCATCCATGGCTCCCATTCTGCACACTCTGCCTTTAAACCCACTTTGGACTCGGACATGACAGTCTGTTTGTTGGAAAGTGGGAGTATTGACAGTGTCTTCTTAATTACAAGTACATGCTTTTAAGAATTTATTGTTTGTTTGTGTGTTGTGCATACATATGTGCATGTATGTGCATGTGCACACAACACAGCACACATACAAGAGATAAGGGGACAATTTTCGGTGTCAGTTCTCTCCTTCCACCATGTGAGTCCCTGGGACTTAACTCAGGTCATCAGGCTTGCATGGTGAGTGGGTTTGTACCCACTGAACCATTTCTTTTTATAGAGAATTGTTTAAGAAAACACTCCTTCAAGAGCAAAAGAGACCCTTCAGGAAACAAGGAAAGTTGAAGCTGGGTATCTTATCGTTTATCCTGGCTGCTCAAGATTCCAAGATCTAGAGAAAATCTCTGAAGTTGCTCTCTTTTGTCAGAAAGGTATGCTTTTCAATGGACACACAGGACAGCATACAGGAAGCACATGAAAGCACACAGAACATACAGGGCACACAAGACAGCACAGAGGACACTCAGGACAGCATACAAAACACACAGGACACTATACAGGGCACACAGGACAGCATGTAGAGCATACATTGGATCAGATGCAAGTTCAAGAGCCTGTGGTTCTCATAGTCAGGTGTTGGAAGGGAGAGTTAAAGGGAACATAGAATTTAATAAGAAGGCCCCTTTTGTCATTGTTGTTGAATACTGTGTTACTTTACTACAGGACAAAAGACAATAGGGCCAGTAGATCATGGACTGGACTTTCAGAAACTTAAAGTCAAAATAATCTTTTTCTTTTTATAAATGTTACCCTAGATATTCCTTATAGTGCTAGAAAGCTAACCGCTGCCCTCAAAAAGCATATTCTGGAATTTAGCTTCCAGAAGTTCACTAGCTTTAGCAAATGACCACAAGATTAAGGCACATGGAGAAAATGAAGGAAATGACATTGGGCATAAGGAGAGGTTGGACAAAAACATGGGTAACATACACTGGCCTTCGGTTTATCTTGAACTGTGGCAATGTGTGTCAAGGCTCTGTGCTATGATATTGACCAGAACCTGAACTCAGGCTGCCTCAGAAGTCATAAGTGTCAGGGGCCTAGGGAGATGGTTGGTCAGCAAACTGGCTTGCTGGTTAAGCATGAAGACATGAGTTCAGGTTCCAAGCAACCAATATATATATATATATATATATATATATATATATATATATATATATATATATATGTAAAACTGTACAGAAGCACATGTTTGTCACCCCAGTGCAGGGAGCTTGGAACAGGTGAACTCCAAGAGCTCCCTCGCCAGCCAGCCTAGTCAAAGTATGAACTTTGGGTTCAATGAAAGATCCTGTCTCAAACCAGTAAGGTGATGAGAAATCAAGAAAGACACCTAGTGTGACCTCTGGCATCCACACATGTGCACATACTTGTATACGCATGTGCATACACACACACACACACACAATGGCAATTTGGCAAAATGCATGCCAGCATGTAACCAATATAAGATGAGGGGAAATTTAAAATAAATTCACTACTTATGCTAAATTTTTAGAAGCTTCTCTTTTAGATCGTGATAAAATAAGTCTAATGCATTGCTTCTATTAATCATTCTATTTGATTACCCTAGGAATATTGCACTCTAGAATATGAAGAGAATTAACAATTAAAGAGTAGGAAGAAGATTTAGAACTAATATATCCCCTTAAATAATCTCTTCCTGAAAGCTTAGGTGGGGGAGAAAAAGCAATTTCACTTGAATCCTAACTCTGCCAGCTTTTCCTGGGGAGATATGAACAAACGTCTCTTCATCCCAATTAGAGCATTGATGTGAAATCAGAGTAAAAGATTCTACCCAAATATGGTTTGGTGGACTGATGAGGAGTTTGCTAGGCTTATTTATGGAAGCTTGGTTAAGGGTTAACGTCCAGGATTATGGATGATCCCCAAACACCTGCATCATTACAAATTCCACCCCAGGATGGATGGTGATCTCCTGTTAACCTCCCACTTCCTCCACACTCCAGAGTTTCCCAACATCGTTTTCAGTTGGGAGTGGGGTGAGGCAGAGGGGATATTGATTGCCTGGATTTCCAGGTGATGGTCTGGTGACCTCCGCTCCTATTGTTCTATGTGATATCAGCAGCTCCCTCACCCTTATTGTGAATATATCTATTGATGTTTATTTGGCTGGCTACGGAGCCAAGGTTTTTACTGTTCCGAGAGGGTGGTGAGGTGACCATGCTTCTCCCGGAGGAAAACGCCAACCACCACAGTTTAGCTGGGAAATTCCCCTCAACTCTTCCACAAATTTTTGAGCCCATGGGGGAGCAGAAGAATGAAATTGGGTGGCACTGGGTGAGGATGCATAGGCCAAGGGCATCACATAGACACAGGAGAAGGGACACAGGAAAACTGAGTGCTAAGGGAAAAACAGTTTTGAGTACAGTGCTAAGGAGCCATCAGCCTGGACACAGAGCCTGACCCGGATACCTGCTAGCTGAGGGACCTTGGGTGAGTCACACATCTTTGCCCCTCAACTTCTCTCACAGAAGGGGTGATGATGATGATGATGGTGGTGGTGGTGGTAATGGTGACAGTGACGATATCTGAAGTTACATGCTTAGAATGTGCTTGTGTATTTACTCCATGTCATTGAAGTCACACATTCCTGAAAACTTAGTGATTTGTAACAAAATTGGCTGTAAGTCCTGTAGGTCAGAAGCCTGATATCTATTTAATGGATGTCAAGTCATGGTATGGTCTGGATTGGTTTCTTCTGGAGGGCCTAAGGGGGAAGTCATTTCTACTCCTTGGCTTGTGGCTACTTTTCCCACCATGAAAGCAGACTCCTTGCTCTTCACCCTGTCTCAGCTTCTGTCTTCACTCTGACCCTGGGTCTCCTCCCACCGGGACCCCCTTACACCAGAGCACTGATGACCAACTTTTGGGGTCACCAGCATAAGCTCCTCAGTCTGTTGTCCTAAACCCAACCATGTTCACTGTGTTCCTTTGTTGTGCAAGGCAGCGGGTTCTGGGGAATTCCTCTAGAAGACCATGGTTCAACTGGTCACGTGTGCGGTCCAGAGAGATGATTCAGGGACTATATTCATCAAAGCTGCTGAGATTGGTACTATCTTAAGGTATCGTTTTTACCTCAGAATTCATGATATTTCTACATCAGCCTATTGTGACAAAAGTTATTAGAGTTCACTAAAATACATTAGTGTATCTTTATAGTGTGCCCTAATAAACCCTTGCAGATTGGGTTGAGGCAGTAGGATATGAGCAAACATTATGACAGCCACCCAGGATGCCTTTTGGAATTTATTTCCTAGTCTGGGACACATTTCAGAGGAAAAGAAGAGCCTGTGATCAGTCCCTCCCAATGAGTCTGTGCTCTCTGATGACTACCAGCATATTAGGATACGAGGTCAACCTTCAAAAAAAAAAAGGGAATGAAATTCTGAAGGCTTCTCTGGCAGTGTTGTCCTTGAAGAACAGTCATTGCAGACACCATGGATATAAGTCCGAGTACCCCATCTGTACTAGATGTGAGGCAAATAAATCTTACTTGGGATGTGGAGATGGCTCAGTGTAAAGCACTTGCCATTTAAGTGTGAGGTCTTGAGTTCTAAATCCCAAAACCCATGTAAAGCTAGATGCAGGAGCACAAAGCTATGATCACGACACTCCTTTTATGTTGAGATAGAAAGCAGAGACAGGAGAATTCCAGTAAGCTGCCTCAGCCAAGACCTGGTGTCTGCACATAGACACAAATGAAGCCATGTGACCCTGCCCCTAAGTAATTTCCGATTGGTAAATAAAGATGCCAAGAGCCAATGGCTGGGCGGAAGATACATAGGTAGGGTTTAGGTTTCTTGGGGTTGACCAGGAGGAGGAGAAAGTGGAAGAGGAGAAAGGAGAAGCCACCAGGGATTAGGAGTTAAGAAAACGTGGGCCTGGGAGCTGGCCAATTGGAGTTAATAGCAGCCCAGATGAAACATAGTAATAACTCGGGGTTATTAGTAGGGCTGGGATTGAATACATTCTACTACAGGAAGCTCACAGAGCAGCTAGGCCAGCATACCTATGAACTTAAGAAGGTATGTGATGAATGTTACCCACGGTGTCCAAGTGAGCCATGCCACATGTATGCCTGCACACACATGCTCAAACATCTGTGTACACCACCCAGATGCAAACATGTGCCCACACACATACACAGACATGCACATGCACCGCCATCTTTACCGCCAGTGAGCACTGGGGTCTATTAGCACAGCACAGTCTGCCCCATGCTGACTGAAATTTCTCCTCTGGCAAGCTTGCCTTCTTCCCTCGCTACATTTTTCAGAACCACAGCAAGAGCTTCACCTCACTTAAAGGTCAGAGCTTTGAATCCCAGCAGCCATGTTAGCTGCTCTGTACCATCCCAAGGGTCTCAGTGGCGTCTGTCTGTAGGAGACACAGAAATAAAAACTTTGCGGTTATAACGATACTTGATCTTTTTTTTTTCTCCCAAGGGAGCTTCCCAGATTTAACTTCTGGCAACTAGAAACCAGAAACCAGAGGTGTTCTCCCCGCCACCCCACCCTTCTCTCTGTCTTTTTTTTTTTTTTTAAAGCAAAGACTTTGTAAAGAACCAAAGTTCCCACTTTCTGTGGGGGACTTTGTTGCCAGGAATCAAAGCATGCTGGGTTCTCTTACTTAGGCGCTCCCAGTGCGGAGACAAATGGAAGAGCAGACCTTATGTGGAAGAGCAGACCTTATGTGCACAGTGCAGAAGAAAAGCAGCTCACGCTGACTCTGTTCGCATTGGCACACACCATGACCAGCTGCACACCTTTCTCAGACAGCCACCGGCAACAGAGTGGCAAAAAGTTTACGAGACTGCAAACGCTTCACACCCATTGTTTATGCTAGTATTTGAATCCCAGCAATCAGCCTTTGTGGATTAACAAGGGGATGTAGAGAAGGAGAGGCATGAAAAGAGAACAGGAAGGACAGAAGTGGCAGGGGAGGGAGGGAGCAGGTGGTGTGTGGGGACCATCTCCGGCACTGAGCATTTACTATCTGCCTCATATCAAACACTGAACCCCAAGGGTGAACAAGAGCTCTGTGGCCAACCACTGAATGTATAAATTTTCAGGGGATTTTGTTTATTGAAAGGATAGGTTTATGACTACCTATGCAATTATGAGAAATAGAGGGAGTCCAGCTTAAAGAAAACAGTGGCAGTGGTTAGGACTGGACAGACTAGAATGGAAGAGGGGCTACCCAAGGGCAACCGTGATGCTAGTGATGGCAGAAGTGTGTTCTGAGTGTGTCAGTGCCCCCATGCTGGTTGTGATGTTGGATTTTCATTGCATAATGAAACACATAAAGGTTGTACTGGGACTTTATGTCCTCTCATCTGTCCCCTTTCCTTTCTTTTAGTTTTTGGGGTCTCACAGGGGCTGTGCGAGTGTCCTAACATGGAGGCAGAGTCCTGCCTTCTCTGTATGATTTCTTATTTCAAAATCTTACTTGACCTTGTGTGTGTGGAGTGTTTTGCCTGAACTTATGTCCTGTCTATGCACCATGTGTAAGCGGTGCCCGTGGAGACCAGAAGAGAGCGCCACATTCCCAGAACTAGAGTTATAGATGGTTATGAGTCACCATGTGGGTGCTGGGAATCGAACCCTGGATTCTCTGGACAAGAAGCTAGTTCTCTTAATCATTAAGCCACCTCTCCAACCCTTGTGTTGTTTCCTATAATGATATGATTCTGTGTGAATCTACAGTTGATTTAAAAAGCATGGTTGAAAATAACAAATAATAACTAAAATAAGTAAGAACACTCCTGTTTATGGACTGTTTACTCTTTCATTTACTTTTTGAAAATCAGCAAATGGTCAGATTAGGCTGAAAGCCACTTGTGAAAGGAAGGGGCTAACGGTCCAATACATCAACTTAAGGCTAGGAAAATTAAAGATGACCACAGATTATTGAATGACACAGGGCTGGCCTGGCACCGTGTGAAATAGATTACACCCAGTGTGACTTCAGGTTACAGTAGCTTATTGCCACCAATACTCAAAGGAGAGAGTGAACCCTAGGCAAATGGCACCTTTTTCAGGGTCACACACAAAGCAGTCTAACTTGGAAGCAACCCTTCAGTTTCTTGCATTAGGATATATTGCTTCTGATCCCTTCACCAGAACCTAGTCAACCACGGCTCTTTAGTGACTAACTTAATTTCATTGGCAGATCACAGCATCGGTTAAGGGCTCTTCCCACTGTGCTGTGCCCCCAAAGGAGTTGAGCAGAGACCGTGTGGGTACCAGCTGCCTGTAATGTAAGCAGAATAACTTCTAAACCTTGGATTGGCTTTTGGCCAAAAGAAACAAGGAAGATGGATAAATTCACACCTGCTTTCTTGGCATATTTACCCTAAATTTACAGACTATTTGTGAAAAGAATTTTTCAAGTTTTAGCAATGTATTCAGCTGCGTGAGGGGAAAACAATAAGATATTTACCTACAGTGAAAAATACTGTTACACTGTTGGATCTGTGACAAAGAAAAAAAGCCTTACTATATAGTTCTGGCTAGCCTGGCCTCAAACCCGCTGAGCAGCACAGGCTAGCTTCAAACTCCTCATTCCTCTTCTACCTCTCAAACACAAGGATTGTAAGCATGCACTCTTGCACCCACCTCAAGGGCTACTTTTAAAACATACTTTACTTTCATTAATTCTTTTATTTGTGTGTGTGTGTGTGTGTGTGTGTGTGTGTGTGTGTGTGTGTTCCAGGAACGGAACTTGAGCCCTCTGAAAGAGCAGGCAGCACCCTCTTAACCGCTGAACCATCTCCCCAGCTCCGAGGTCCAGGCAGAATCATTTAGCAAACTTGAATGAAGGAAATGAAACTCGGCGTTTAGCTCTGTATTTTCCAAAACAGAGAGAAATGAGGTTGGCTAATGATTCCCCTGTCTCTTACTTCCCTTGAAGTTGTACAAAGCGACTAACTGTCCCCTAGAGATGGATCCCGAGTTGTTTTGGAAATGAAGCCTGGCTTGATTTGTGGAGGAAAGTACACACACTTCTGCTACTTTGATGCTGCTTTGGAACATATAGCATCCGGTTCATGATGATCCCGTGGTTTAAACAAACCACACCCCAGTATCATCTCATCCTCAAACTGCACATTCACAAGGTGGCCCTGTCCCCTGAACACAGGAGGCACAAAGTCATCTCTTAGTTCCTTCATTAAAAAAAAAAAAAGTGTATTTCACCTTGATGCTATTGCTGGCAAATCTCAGAGAGATGGACATTTTGAAATGCTCTAAACAGCATAGCCTTTTCTTAGCATTTGAAGAGCACGTTAATAGCCTGGTCTTTTCTTAGGGCCTTTCTTTTTCCCTTATCCAAATTTGACAGTCAGACGCAAATGGAGGGACGATGAAATCAAAGTCAGTGAAATGTTTTAAAAAGCAGCGTGGAACTGATGCTGTCTGGCATTGTCTCCAAAAGAATGTACGCATATTAAGTGGATGCCATGTTGATCTTACACACAAAGGGTCCTCTTCACTTGAGGACGGAATGATAATGTCTCAGAGAAGGGAGAAGTGATTCTAGGTGCCCATAAAATGTATTCAGACACTTTGGGGCTGCTCCAACAGAAATCAAGTAAAAGAAAGGAGAAAAGGAGAGAGAGAAGGAAAATCCGCAATTGTCAGCCAAGCAGAAATGAGTTAACAGAATTAATTGCTAACACTCAGTAATTAGCTGCCGTGGACAGTGCAGAGCTCCGTGCTAGAAGTGGGGTGCACTGTTTATAGTGTGTTTGCTGCTGCACGTCCGGGGTTTTGTTAGAGCGCCACAGGCAGACAGCAAGGAGGATCCTCTATGCAGAAGATGAAGCACAGAAGCTGGGTGTATTGTTAGCTACAGAGCCCAGCCCGTGTGCTCTCCTTACAAATGGATGGGATATTCTTCCAGTGAAGGGATGAAGGCTGTGTCTGAACTTGAATGCTAAGGATTGCCTAAATGGCAATAAAGCTTTCTTTCAGACATCTTTGGAGGCCTAGTCCTGAACGCCAGGGCCACCAGGCTTTGAGAAGGCCCAACCAACCACAGAGAGGCCTGGGGAGTTATGGCCCTCATAAGACGTGGGCAGGACTGGCTTCAGGATAACTGTAGCAGTTAGTAGGATCCTCTATAGTCAGCTCATTTGGAGGGTGACAGTTGTCAGCCATGTGGCTTTGAGCAGGACTTTTTGTTTTGCCTTGAAACAGGGTCTCGTTCTGTAGCCTTGGCTGGCTTAGAATTCACTGTGTAGCTCAGGCTAGCCAAGAACTTAACATTCATGGCAATCCTTCTGCCTCAGCCTTCCAAATGCTGGCCGGGACTTTGAAACAGTATCTTTCTTCAATTCTCCTGTGTCTTCATGCAAAATAGTCATTCATTAAAACAAACAAACAACAAAAACCAAAACAACAAAAAAACCAACTCAGCCACCATCTTTTCCTTCTATAAGCATCAGTTCCAGGTATCCTTTCTAGACAGACAGCCTTGTCCTGCCAAGGGCTCCCTGTTTTCCCTAGTGATCCATCCCAGTGTCTTACATGCAGCTGCATGAAACTTTTAAATGCAGCTGACTTTTACCGCCCCAAACTTAATTTCTCTCTGTACTCAGGAATTTGAAGATTTGATTCATTTTTTTTTCCATCTTCAGAGCAAGACTGCAAATCATGACCTGACCACCGGGCCCACTGCAGAGCTGACACTTGTGTTTTGCTTGCTCTTTGCAATCAGAGCAAAGTGTTATGTGAATGACCCTTGGCCGTGTTTGTGTTTTGCTGAGGCTACTCCATTACTGTGCAGTCACTTTTCGGAGCAATAAAAATGGTTAACAATGGAGCTCTAAATTTCATGGTGGAAACCAATGAGCCCTCAGAAAAATAGATGCCCAGAGAAGTACATCACCTCCAGAGCTGTGGCAGGAGCCGGTTAGAGGAACAGAATGGAAGTAATGGCGCCCAAGGCCAGTGGCCTCTCCAGCTAAACTGTAGGATTTCCTCAAGGCAGGAACTCGGGCTTTTGCTTCTGCATTCTTGTATCTGGCCCTGAGGCTGCCACAGAAGGAGGACTCGACAGCAGACGTGTGCCTAGTAAATGGCTGATGTTGATAACCCCAGAGCCCACGTTCACGGCAGGAGTAGAACTGCCTTCTCTGGGCTATCTTTGGCAAATGGATTGTAAACGATCCAGTCCTTTAGTATTTGCTAATACCTGCTGGGACCAGACACTGGACAAAGCACTGAGGATTAAAACACAGTAGGAAGCAATCGTATTGTATCAGATCTGGTCAGCATTAAAATACCAGACGAATATAGATGTATGTCCTTCAGACATGTTTTGCTTAAAAACTGTCGAATGCCAAGAGATGTAAACCAAGAGATCTGCAGAGGAAGTGAAGAGGGAACATGTGTCAGGTCTCCCATCTGGCTCAGAGGGTAAAGGTGCTTGCTACCAAGCTTGATGACCTAAGCTCAATTCGCCAGAATCCACACAGTGGAAGGACAGAACTATCTCTCAAAAGTTGCCTCTGTCATTCATACATGACTTGTGTCATGAACACATGTCCCCTCTGTACCAACTCTCTCTCTCTCTCTCTCTTACACATACACACACACACACACACACACACACACACACACACACACACACACACCACACACCACACTATGTAAATAAACATTTTTTTAAGAAAGAAAGACCACAGTCATACTTAAGCTAACATAGGTTGGATGTGTTATTTACCCATTTTACACAATAATCCAGGAAGATACTAACATGACACAGCAGTCATTTCTGCTGACATGTGAAGGCTCATAAGAGGCTATGAAGGATGATAAGGTACCCATCACCTCATGATGGAATCAATATATTAGGAAAAAAAACAAAGAGCAAATGCCGAGACAAACTGAAGGATGCCAGCACAGTGGAGCAGGAACCGTTCGTCCATTGGCACGTGGTCCACGTCAACGCTCTGTCTGAAATGTAGCATAAACAGTAACCTTTTTTTGTTGTTCTGTGGATTGAGTCTGGGACCTCAGGCGTGCTAGGCAAGTTTTCTGCCACTGAGCCCCTAAACAATTATTTTTAACAATAAAAAACAATCGGCTCTATGTGCAGGGAATTCAGCCATGTTAAAAAAAAATATATCCATCAATCGAGCATATGGTCACGTTGTATAAATCAGGGGAGTTTTAGTGTTGTTAAGGATATATATAGTTCAGATGGAAAATATTTTTAAGAAAGCACTTTTTGGTCTTTTGTCTTTTGCTAATTCAGGAGCTTATGAAATAGAGATGTCAAACAGTAACTGTGCTTTCTTGGGGTGCAGGGCAGGCACTTGTTCTGGCGATGGGGTGACATCAGAGCTGCTGTCACTGTTCTCACTGCTCTCGCCTTGGCAGTGCCAGCTCCCCTCTCACCCTTACCCACTTACTTAAATAGCACACTACCTGTGCTGTCCATTCTTCCATCAAGCCAAGCTGCTCAGAGCCATAGGACCCTAAGACCACGTGGGGTACCCGGTGCTTTCCTTTATGCTGAGCCAACCTCGGCAGCCTTCACTCCATGACAATGAGCACCAGATCCTCTCTTGTCTTTTAAAGGGTGGTGTCCCCGTCTATATGACTCACTGTGGGTGCTTTCATCGTCTCACAGGGAGAAATTCAAATCCCCAGGGGAACTGGCCCCAGGTCACCCACTCCCCCCACCAGACTTCCTCACACCCCTCCCCATCTCCATCACTGCAGGGTCCTTGAGCATTCTGCTCTCTGCTCTCTTTCTGTCCTGACCTATAGATGACATCTCCTCCTCCTGTCGCCTTTCCTGTATGTGCACTCCTATCTCAACACTCTCCTTGGTCTTTGCCCCGCCCCCCTTTTAGCACACTGTCTTCCTCCTTGACCCTTCTTAGTCTATACTAACAACGTCTTGGTACTCACCCCATTCCTCAGCTGCCTATAGCATCCTTTCCCACTGTTGGCAAACAACATTTCATGGCTATAAGTAAGTTGCTGGCTTTGGAGTAGAGCAAATTTGTACCTGACTCCTACTGCTACCTTGAGCCTGCTGCTTCATTTTCCTGTGCCTGAATTTCCTCACCAATAGAATGGGAGGGCCTGGGGAGAGAGCAAGAACATTGCCGCTCTTGAAGAAGACCGAAGCTTGGTTCCAGCAGCCCTATGTAGTGGCTCCCAAACTACATGTGATTTCAGCTCCATGGGATCTGATGGCCTTCTCTGTCCACCAAAGAACAACAGCATGTGCACACAACACACACACACACACACACACAAAATAAAAACAAAACACACAAATTAAAAAAAATAAAATGAAATAAATAAAAATGGTGATCAATTTTATAAGATTCTCCTAATATTAAATGAACCTTGCCATTGCTCTACTGATATGCAGAGATACCACAACCACAGCAACGTTTAAAAAGGAAGCATTGAATTGGGGCTTGCTTTGAGCGTTTTAGTCCAGGCAGGAAACATAGTAGCAGACAGACAGATGTGGTGCTGGAGAGAGATCCGAGAGCTCTGTATCTACATCAGCAGGCATCATGAAAAGAGGGAGAGACACTGGGCCTCACATGAGCATTTGAAATCCCAAAGCCTACACCTAGCAATACACTTCCTCCAAGGCCACACCCACTCCAACAAGACCATACCTCCTAATTCCTGTCAAGTAGCTCCACTCCCTAATGACCAAGCATTCAAATATAGAAGCCCATGGGGGCAATCCTTATTCAAACTGCATGCCAATATATTTAAAACCTTTAATAATATTTGCACACACTATGTTCTCAACAAATATAAGATAATGTTATTATTACTAGTGGCTTATTGGCATTCCATGAATATCATATACATAATTGTCTGGAACTTATGCTATGTCTAGCTGAAGATTCTGAAATGAAAGAAAAGTTCTTTACCTTGAACAGTCGATAAAAAAAAAACTCTTTTGCAACCTCTCGATGTAGTAAGTCTCATCTTTCCCAACCAAAATCTATGCCTGAGCATCACATCCAGGTAGCAATTCTGTATGATTCTAGCCCACACAAACGTGCTATGTGCTCACAAACTGATCTGTTCAATTCATGTGCACGCACGCACATATGTGTATAATTTAGAGCAGTTTCTTCGTGTCATGGGGACAAATATGAACACATTAATTTAGCTGGCTGCAGGTGCTCCCACCTATATTGCCTTGCAGCTAGATGTTATATACACGGATGTCCTGCATACAGCTGACAGTCAATTACTAATGATGGACAGAAAGCTGTATAAAAGGACCTCATCCTCCCATGGGTGGTTAGTCATAGCAAGGCAGAGGAAATAATTTTAGCATCATATTTGAATCCTACCTGACAGCTTAGAAACTAATACTTCAAGGCTATGAAGGCAATTAGAAGAGATATTTTTGTTGTTGTGTGACACGAAATCAAACCTAGTTGTCATTGATATTCTATGATTGTCACCAAGAAGGTCCGGATGGTCTTTGTCCCCTTGATCTTCTAAGTTTATCTGTGACAGCCTTTGCACAGCAGTATTTATTTTAATTAGGTAGAGGTGAGACAAGCACCTCTTGTGTAATTTGTAGTAGGCGTGTTCAGTAAAGGCTAAAATTCTTGCATAACAAGATCTCTTATCAGTGACAAAAATGTCTCAAAGAGCCAGGCATAGTGGTCTAAACCTTTAATCCTAGCACAAAGGAGGCAGGGTCGGGTGGTTCTCTGTGAGTTCGAGGCCACCCTGGTCTATAAAGGCTAGTCAAGGCTATACAGTGAGATGATGTCTCACAAATAAATAAAATCTGTTAACACCTATCACTTTGCTTTTCCAAGAGTTTACTCATCGGGATAAGCTCACAAATTTGCATGTCCTATCCTAGCACTATTAGTTAAGTTTGCCTCAGTGGAGATCAAGTGTGAGATTCAAGACATGATCTCTTAGATAGGTAGATCTTATGCCTCCTATACCACTATGACCTCATAGTCCCATCCTGCACACTGGCCTAATAGCTACAGGTTTAATAGTGATTTACATTAATGGGCAGAGAACATTGTTTCTCTCTTCTTCTAGCTTCGAGACCAAAAGACCAAATTTAGATACTAAAACTTTCATTGAAATTAGTTAACCAGGAGTTGAAGCATCCACACACAGTGAGGACAAGGATAACATCAGCTACGCTTAGATAGCCCAGTTCTACGATAACAGTCATTTGTAGATATCCCAGTGACTGTATTAGTCACTGTAGATATCCCAGTTCTAAGCATTTGCTTGTATCAGGCCCTCCCATACATATTTAATAATCACTGTTTTAATATTCACAAGGACAGGGGAAAGTTGGCATCATTACTTCATTTTATGTATGTAGTCCTGGATCACACCACTGTTAACACGTGAGACTAGGATTTCCACCTGGATCTGCCATCAATCAGAACCCAGAGACATTGTTCAACGTGTATCTCATGAAACAGCTTTTTGTAATCCATTACTGAACACTCATGGTGGTTAGCTTTTAGTGTTACTTCTCATCATCAGCTTCATTAGGTCGAGAGATGCCTAGGAGATAAGTCAAGCACACTTCTGGGTGACCTGTGAAGGGGTTTCTAGAGATGACTAGCACCTGGGACAGCAAGCTACGGAGAAAGACCAAGTCTCATTGCAGGTAGCACCACTCCATCGGCTGAGTGTGCATGAAGAGACGTGGAAGGAGGAGGCCAGCCAGCATGGGCAGGAGCCACTTTCCCCACGTGGCTGTATTCAGTGCAGATGCCGGTACCTCTGGACATCTGGCTCCAGATTTTGCAGCCCTTCAGTATGCATGCGCTCTGGTGACTGCAGGAAGCTCCCAGACCTGCAACCTCGGCTGGGCTGTCTCATTAGTTACCTTGTTCTGAGGCTTCCAGCATCTTCATCTGAGAAGACGCTGGGGTGTCTGGCTCTCTAGCATACAGCCAGTCACTGTGGGACCATTAAGCTTCCAGTCATGTCAGTCAATAGAATGAATCCTTCCTAAATCATATGCACATATACATGCATGGGAATACACATGTGCACACCTAAACACCACACATACACAAATGCACACATACATATATACATGCACACATGAACATACCATATACATGCACATATACACACAAACATACATATACACACGTGGCATCTATTCATTCTCTTCTTCTAGAGAGGCCAACAAACAAATATAATCTACCCAAATTAAATTTAAGCTTGTTTTTTGTGCTGTCTACCTCAGTAGAGCTATATATTTACTTAATACAAAATAAGTTCTTTATTTTAAAATGAACAAGGAACACATTGATAGCTGTTTTGTTTTTTAAAGGAAAACACAAACTGTATTCAGGAGTTCAAATCTAAAGGGAATTAAAATTTAATTTAACAAATCACTTTGAGAATATAAATAGAGAACCTGTAGCATTGCTGTCCCCAAAGCTAAGGGTCGGATGAGAGGCACGGGAGAGTCTGCCCCGTGGTCCTTCAGACATCACCCACCTCCTCAGGCCTAACCAACACTAAGGAAGCATGACCTTATGACTCTGAAAGAGAAACCAGCAACAATCTCCTGGAAAGGTCCAGAAAAGTATTTAGGGCTTGGAAGATATACAGCTTTTCATACTCTGGTGTTATAGCAGGACATCCATAGAGACCACAAGCAAAGAAAGGAGCATGGCTTTTCAATTAATCATTACTTTAAACTGTCAGCATAGATTTATTCACAGGTTACAGCTGGGCGTTCCCTATTTCAATATGTGGATTTTTTTTTTTAGTTTTTTAGCAATTAAAAAAATATTCAAAATTATCTTTCTGCTCGCACTGCTGGTGGTGATAATGGTGATGAATACTGTCTACTCCCCCTAAAAGGAAGCTCTGTGAGGTAAGGGTCATATTGCTGGCACAGCTCCCACTCCAGTGCTAATACAAGACTTCCTTACAGGCAGACAGTTCACCTTAAATAGCTGAGGACCGAGTTCACAAGTGGCCACGACTTCATAAATGAAAACCACAAGTTGCCAACAGACATCTGAAATGCCTTTGGCCTTATTTGTAATACCTATCAAGTAATGGCATACGATTTTTCACTTGTAAGGCAACCGTCTGGAGTAGTACAATGTGCAGAAGTGACTGCTAATGTTGATGGGAGGTTTGGCAAGCTGATTGCCTCATCGATGATTGACAGGAGAGAAAACCAGTGTCATTTCCAGAGGACCACTGCCATCGCCACTGAAGTGGACATGAACCTACCAACTCAAAGACGGGCAATAGACTGGAGAGCTATTTTCCAGGGGAAGATACGCAGATGGCTGACGAATACAGGAGAAAATGTTTGACACTGTTTATTGTTGAAGAAATACACATCGAGTAGGCGAATACCACTTCCCACCCCCAAGCATAGCCATGAGAAGGGATAAAGGGAAAGTAACAGGTGTCAGTGGTGAGATTGTCGGGAAGTCGGAACCCTGAGTATTGTCTGCAGGTTGTACGGCTGCTGGGAAAAAGAGAATGGTTTGGTAGATCCTTCAGTAGTTAAACACAGATGACCATGTGATTCAGTAATTCCACTCACTTAAGCCAGGAGCCGAACACACCCCCCCCCATGTAATACAATAATCAGAAGGTGAGCACAATCAAATGCCTATTATGGGATGAATGGATAAAAATACTTGGTATGCAGACCTGATGCAGATACCAAGGAAAAAATTGAAATACTGACACGCACTAGTCTGGGAATAACTTTAGAACATGATGCTACTTTAAGTAAGCCACACACAAGGGGACAAGTATGACACAGTTCCATTTATACGATGTACCTGGAATAGGCAGACTGGGAAGCTGAAAGTGGAACAGAGGTTACTGGAAGTAGGGGAGGTTGGTAGGGAGGGGTGGGGAGTTAATTGTTCAGAAGTAGAGTTGTTGCCTGAGGTGATGAAGCAGTTTGGGAGGTGGGTGCAGGTAATGTGTGCATGACGTTTGAGCCTAACAGCTGTCCGGCCCATCAAATGACTAAAATTATATAGTATGTTTATTTGATATATATACACATGCATGTATACACACACACACACACACACATACACACACACACACACACACACACACACACACACACCTCAAGACTTGTCGTAATAAGAATTTAGCAATAATGAGGATATTTCAAGGCATTGAATATGACAAAGGAGACTTTTCACATACAAAAAAAAAAATTCCTCCATGTCATTGGTTAATGAGAGCAAATCTCACGATGTATGTAAAATTGATTCCGTTTATGTAAAAATTCTATTGTGTATACATGGAGAAAATTCTAGATATCCTCCAAATGCTAACAGAGGATTTTTCACAGAATAGTGGCTATGAAGTGATTCTTTTTAAATTCGCTTTGTAATTTTCCACACCAGTTGAAGTTTTCTAGCAAAAAACCAAACAAACAAAAAACAAAAAACAAAAACCCTTTTAACAAAGTAATATGCTATTATAAATTCACCTGTAGAACTTTTGCACTGGAATTCAGGGAGTGTATTTTGCTGTACTAGCAGTTGGATACAAGCTGTGTCTCTATTTCCATAGCAAAAGGGATGTGGTACAGATGGCTTCGGAGGGGAGGAGCATACCTTGGTCATTGGAGCTGAGGGCTCTTTGTCTTTGTCTTTGTCTTTGTTGTTGGAAAACAGAGCTTCTATTTCACAGCAACATTCGATGATCATGTTCTAGAAATAAGAAGAAAGCAACAGGGTGATTCCGATGTTTATCTGGAGAGTATTCCATATCAATTAACTATCTTTGTCTTATGTCACCTGACCATTATTCCCAGGCTGTGAAAGAGGAAGTTGGAGGACTTTTTCTCCCATCATCTAGGATACAAAGTAGCCGCAAAACATGAGAGCTGAACTTAATCAGGAATGTCTGCTGCTATAGTAGCGTTTTCTCTGGATATTGACTCTTAAGATGCATGTTCTGCAGAGGAATGATGAGTTAATAATTTATACCAAAATAAGGTTTCCATTGAGAAGAAACCTTTGGGATGAAGAGATTCAGCTCACTGGGGCTGGGGGTGACAAGTTTAGGTAGAAAAGAATGGATGGCTGTGGGGAACCAAAGGAAAAGGGTAATGATGGAAGAGCTATTAGCATGCAGACATCGTCTGCCGAGGGCCTTGCTGTCTTCATGTGTGGACATCTGACCTCCCTACAGGCAGAGCCGACACAATCAGACCCTGGCCATGTGAGCTGTGAGGTGAGATGTTTTGCTGGGGGAGGCAGCTACTGGGTTAGTGATGGGAGCTGAGGAAGAGGAAGACCCAGGGGTTAGAGGGTGTCTGTGTCCCCTGTGGGTCTGAGTGCGGCTTTGGTTCTTGACTCCCAGTGCTGGTTTCCAAGAGGCTTGCTGTGTTCTCTCTGGTCATCAGCTGCACCCAGGCTTACTGTGCACCCATCTCTGATGCGTGTCTCTGCCTTTGCCCTCCACGCCCCTTTTACTTGAGCAACTGTTGATATCCTTTACTTACAAATAAAGGCATCGGGACTGAGAGCTTGAAAGATGAGACTAGGGAGCCTGGGGAGATGGCTCAGTGGTCAAGAGCACTGGCTATTCTTCCAGAGCACCTGGGTTCAATTCCTACAACCTACATGGATGCTCACGGCTATCTGTAATTCCAGTGTTGGGGGACCCAACATCCTCATATAGACACCAGTGCACTAAAAACAAAATTTTAAAAAGACTTGAATAAAAGGAAAAAAAGAAAAAGGAGAGGAAGGAAGATTTTATTTACTGTGTATGTGGCTCAGTGGTAGCTGAAGCCCTTGTACTTGTAGAGGAGCTGGGTTCGGTTGCCAGCACCCACATGGTGGCTCAGAACCACGTGAGTCTCAAGTTTCAGAAGATTTGGCACCGTTTTCTGATCTCCACAAGCATAGACGTGCATGCCGGCAAAACGCGCACGTAAAAAAATTAATTAAATCTTTAAAAAAGATGATTAGAACTAAGCTATACTTGCTTTGAAATGTTGTCAGCATAGCCTTGAAGGAAGCATCAATTCATTTTGATAACAGTATCAATATACATATGTACTGGCACACAAAATATTAAAATGATTAAAATACATTAATTTTTAAATCATAACTGAGCAAGTGATGGTTGAAACCTTAAGGTGAAAAGCAAATGAAGCCGGGTGGTGGTGGCGCACGCCTTTAATCCCAGCTCTTGGGAGGCAGAGGCAGGCAGATTTCTGAATTCAAGGCCAGCCTGGTCTACAGAGTGAGTTCCAGGACAGCCAGGGCTACACAGAGAAACCCTGTCTTGAAACAACAACAACAACAAGAAAGAAAGAAAGAAAGAAAGAAAGAAAGAAAGAAAGAAAGAAAGAAAGAAAGAAAAGCAAACAATAGCAGACCTTACAGTTCCCAGCCACATAATATCTAAATTTTAATACATGCATCTACAAAGAAGTGATCCAACCAAAGCTTTAAAAAAAAAGATTATGAAAAAACTACAGCTAATTGTTAAATTTAATATATCAAGATATTCCGCTGGACACAGTGGAATACAAAGGTGAAAAAACAGACCCTAGCTAAATTTTACAAAGAAAAATAAATACACAATAAAATCACAGGCAAATAGCACCGGCTCGGAACACATGTAGTTATGGCATATGCTGGGATCCTAGGAATGGGAAAGCAATTCTTGCTGTAATGATAAGGAGGGCTTACTAGAAGAGAGCTCCTGTGACCTGTGCCCTGAAAGAGCAGAAGGCCAGTTTACCACTATTGTACCACTGAGGTTGGTCCTCCCTTCCCCCAGCAACCAACAATTGCCTATATCTCTTGGAGGAGGGGTGGGGACTCATAAGACCTTATGCAGGTAGCCAGTGCTGTCTTGAGTTGATGGGTGTCAACAGCCCTGTCGTGCTTGGAAAACAGCTCTTCACAGTGCTCATCCAGCTCTTACCTTCTTCCTGCCCCCTCTTCCCTGTTGTTCTTGGAGCCTTGGAAACAAGAGCCAGTACAGATGTCCCACTTAGCCCTGAATCCTCATCGTCGCTTACTCTCAGGACCTCCATCACTTACCCCTCCCATGTCCACATAGGAGTCCTTAATGAACTATAGCAAGCCACAGACAAACGAAAGACTCCATGAAAGTAGGAGGGGACTTGGTGAGAAGAGAGAGTCCGATGGAAGCAGAAATGTGGTGAAGGAATGTGGGGACATAATAATGAAATGAAAGGACATAATACACATTATATAATGCAATTATACAAATATAATTGTATACAGTTACATTAAGATACAATGAAGAATAGATTTAAAAAATAAAGACAAACAAGCAAAAAGGAGAAGAAGAATTTGAACAGATGGAGAATGGATCCAAGGGCAGGGGTGAGATGGGATACCTGAACTACAGGCTGTGGACATTCCAGGAGCACAGGGAGCTGATGTGGTCTTTTCTGTGGGAAGTATGCAAGTGTGAAACGTGAAAAATAAGCTGTACACGACAAACAGCTCACATAAAAGTCAGGAATCAGCCGGGCGTGGTGGCGCACGCCTTTAATCCCAGCACTCGGGAGGCAGAGGCAGGCGGATTTCTGAGTTCGAGGCCAGCCTGGTCTACAAAGTGAGTTCCAGGACAGCCAGGGCTATACAGAGAAACCCTGTCTAGAAATAAAACAACAACAACAAAATGTAATCCTGACCACTGTTGAAAGGTTCACTGGCCTGGGAAGCAACAACAGGAAGAAAAACCAGCCAGGAGGCTTCCGGCACCATGTGAGCTTTATAAAGGTCAGCATCACAGACTAAGAGAAATGGAGGGGCAGGCAGCAGGCCCAGCATTGATCACTGCACCCTATGGCCCCTTCTGGTCCACACTTCCAACAAAAGAGACCATGCCTCTCCACTCTCCTGCACTACTCTAGATAACTATATACCTGTACTTCTCACTGGATTCTTGACTTGTTAAAACTATGCCTTTTCTCTATAAAAGTTTTCAGTAACGGCCAGGATGGGTTACTGCCATTATTTCATCAAGAGCCATCAACTAAAATGGCTTTGTTTGTGCCATTCTTCATCGCAGTGACAGGCGAAGAGAGCAGTGTTTCTGATAGATGCCTTCTACTGCCTGTCTCAACATTTATCAAACGGGAACCTAGCCTCAGCCAGGCCATGTTGCTCAGGCTGTAATGTACACCACGTACACACACCGTGGAACTGGTTGACTTGAAACCGGAGCTCTGAACACCTCATGTGACCTTGTTGCCAAAGACTTGGAGAAAGCGCTCAGCTCAGCATTCCTAGGCAGAGGTGGTGGGAAGCTTGCTTTATTTGGTAGGTGTCACAGAGAGGTGGGCTGACACTTAGGCTTTGCCTTTTTCCTTTCAGAGAAACACATATGAGTTCAGAGACAGACCTCTGAGCAACTCCAACGTGCAAAAGTTAATTCTCGTACTTAGTCTGAATCCTCGTCCTCTTTGACCTACAGTGAGATTTGAAATGCTACCTAACTTGTTTTCTGGCCTTGAAATCCCTGCTTCCTCCTCTTTTGTCACCGTCATGATCATCAAATTGTTGGGTGAATGCCATTCAAGCAGGCACATCTTTCAATTCCTCCCAAACCCAGATTGATTTCCACACAGCCCATTCCTACAGTGCAAAGTCCGTTCATCATTTCCTTAGTCGTCATCTGTGGACTCTTCCCTACAGGTCACTAGGTGAAGTGGGAGTCAGAGATGAGCAGAACAACTTAGGGAGCTCTCAGTGTGTGTGTGTGTGTGTGTGTGTGTGTGTGTGTGTGTGTGTGTGTGTGTGTTGGGGGCAGGGAGAAGGGAGGGACAACAGAGTCCTCCCACACTGCTTGGTGAGGTCAGAGTGAGGAGCTCTTATGTCCTCATGTCCATCTCGCCCTCCAGCTTCACCTACACATCTCCCTAGAGCACTGCTACATATGTATTACTGTTCCCTAAATGTTTACAAATAACAGTTTCTCAGAAGTGGAGAATGCTGCCGGGCAGTGGTGGCACACGCCTTTAATCCCAGCACTTGGGAGGCAGAGGCAGGCAGATTTCTGAGTTCGAGGCCAACCTGGTCTACAAAGTGAGTTCCAGGACAGCCAGAGCTATACAGAGAAACCCTGTCTCAGGAAAAAGAAAGAAAGAAGGAAAGAAGGAAAGAGGGAAAGAAGGAAGGAAGGAAGGAAGGAAGGAAGGAAGGAAGGAAGGAAAGAAAGAAAGAAAGAAAGAAAGAAAGAAAGAAAGAAAGAAAGAAAGAAAGAAAGAAGGAAAGAAGGAAAGTAAGAAAGTTAAAGTCAGAGTGTGTGCATTCTCTTCTCCAGGTTTCCACGGCCATGGTGCTTCTATATTTGGGACCTTTAATATACTAATTTTCGTCCATTTATACTGTTCAGGCCTTCCACAAATATCTGCTGAAGTAACTTTATGCCTTATGGCAAATACATAGTGAGATTCTTACATCTACCTATTCTTATTCCAAATAATATGCTTATATCTTAAAGTCAGCATGGCTTGGAGACACTTTGAGATTTTGTTGGTTTGTTTTGTTGAGACAGAGGCTCCTGTAGCCCAGGTTAGCCTTAACTCCCTGTGTAGCAGAGGAGGATGACCTTTAACTTCTGATCCTCTTACCCTTACTTCCCAAGTGCTGGGAGTAGAGGCATGGACTAGTGAGCCCAGTTTTAGGTTGTGCTACAGAATGAACATAGGGCTTCATTCATGCCAGGCAAGGACTCTACTAACTGAGCTACCTGCTTAGTCCTTTCCTATGCTGTAGTAGACCAATTCTGCTTGCTGTAAATGGTGGAATAATGGAAATCACTCATTCTAAACCAATGCTCCTGTTAAAGGTTTCAAAAGTGATCTGAACACCTGCCTTGTAGCCTCTCTAATCTATTTTAAATTAACATCTGTGTTCCAAATTCCCTGGCTTTAGGACCTTAGGGACTTTGAAAGGGGGAACAATTAAAATAGAAATGAAAAAGAAAAAGAAAATGAAAATGAAAATAGAAGGAACTGAGAAGAAACAAAGGAATAAACAAAATCGATACCACACGTAGTAACCAAAGGCACATGGTTTACATTCTTATAATCCCAACCAACAATACATAATATGTAATAGAAATATCACATTATATAAGCCAGGAACTCCTGCTCAATTCCAGACAAGAATCAATTTCTTCAAGTGTTCTAGTCAGCTTCTAATTAGCTGCAAGTGTGAATCGCCATGACAACAAGTTTAGTTAATGAGGTTTGATATAGCCCAGAATGTAGTTTGTTTAGTATTGTGTAAGAAAGAAAAATATGTATTATCTCCATCTCTTATTAATAGGAATACTGTGAACAATTTCACTTGCCAATTCAACTTCAAGTAAACATAATTCCTTCTACTTGGTGATGTTCTTTTATATACAGAGCCAATGGGAACTGGAACATGCCTAAAACAAGCTTTAAAGACAAGGATACGCTAAATGAAGAAAACAAATGAAAAAGTATAGAGGATATAAAGGTTAAAGAGGATTCATTTTGCTGTGGTTGACCCCAATGCACCAAATCAGAACATGAGAGCAAGTCACCGGCCTTCACTAGGAAACACTCAGCCTCTGGATTCCTCCCTCCTCCCCCACAACCCTATTTATTCTTGACTTGTTTATGTTCACAGTCAACCTCTTGTCTCAGACATTTGTTTTCTTATGATGAATTTTTCCAGGGTCAACTCTGGAAAGGCTGGTTCTATCCAAACAGCCTATCTTTGTATGAAAGGATTATTTATTTTAGAGATGAAAATTGGTCCTAGAAAAGCGTTAGTCATCTGACCTAGGTAGTAAAGGAGAGTGGCAGAACACAGTCTAGAGTCCTCATTCACATGGTAGACATTTCCCATGTCGGACAATCAAAGGACAGGCATAGTATTCTAGACTATGTCTCAAAGATAGCACACAGATAAAGTTGTGGCACCACTACAAAAAAATGATCTTGTGAGTCGAGAGGCCTGAGTTCTTCTTGAAAGCAGGCATGAGAGGCCAATGTGCTCTTTGTGAAAGAAATGTCTAATCTGTATATCTCTACAAAATCTCCCGAGTTTAAGATACTGGGAGCTCTCTGACCTATGGGAAGATTTATTGTCACACACGGCTTATCGGTAAGCATAGTAATTTACATGGTCACATCTAAGGCCACTGAAAAAGGGTACACGACTAGAGTTCTAAGATGTCTGTCTGCTCCTTATAAATCCTAGCAGAGAGTGCAGAGGGCTTAAATGCTGTCAAGTGGCATTTTACAAACGCTTTCTGCCGGGCATGGTGGCGCACGCCTTTAATCCCAGCACTCGGGAGGCAGAGGCAGGCGGATTTCTGAGTTCGAGGCCAGCCTGGTCTACAGAGTGAGTTCCAGGACAGCCAGGGCTACACAGAGAAACCCTGTCTCGAAAAAGCCAAAAAAAAAAAAAAACAAAAAAACAAAAACCAAAAAAAACAAACAAAACGCTTTCTGGGCTCGCCTGATAGACTCTCTTACATATGGGCTGTTAACTTGCATAATGAGAGAAACCGAGACTGAAAATACCAACAAGTATACTCTGAAAATCTGAAAAGTTGCTAGTTCTTATGCATTCACATAGTAAAAGCGCGTAGATGTGGTAAACAGGAAAACAAAGAGTCATGTAAGTATTATTCTTTAAGAATTAAAGAAGTTTTAGTATTGGTAACTGGTTACATATTCACCTGGCCAAAAGGCATAAGAAAACAAAAGCCTGGGTGAAACTAAAGTCTCCTAGACTGAAATTAAAGTAAGGATCCTGAAAGCTTTTCAGAGAAGAATGGCGAGGGAGTAGCTCACTCACAGTGCTACAGCCTCAGTCAGGTAAGCATCCAGGGAAGGCCGGCAGCAGACACACTAGCTGGCTCTGAGAGCCACCTGGTTTAAATGGCTATGGATGTCCAGGAAGAAAATGGCACCGAGACGGGATGGGATCAGTTTGAGCTCTTGAGTCAAAAATCTATGAACGAACACCTGAAAATTGGATATAATGAGTGGAAAAATAGGGAAGCATTAAAAAAATTAGTCCAGAAAACCAAACACCCAAGAAAAGAACATAACCAAAGGTCTTTGTGCTCCAGCTTGTTGGCACTTTTTACAGGCCCATAAAAATAGGAACACTAGTTATGGTTACTAATACATGCTGTTATTCGACAGTATTCAGAAGAGGAAAGGAAGGCAAGGGTTAGGAAGAAGTGGGTGATAAGTTTGCCAGATCATAAAACAGCCAAACAGAAAATCAATAGCATCTAAGATTGACACAAGAAAACAATAACGACTCTTGACTGTCATCAGCACCATTTGGGGTATATGTCTGAAGTTCTGACTTCCAAGTTGGTAGGGAGATCATTGGTACAGACAGCATGAGTCTTATTTGATGAACACAATGTAAGCTCAAGTGGCATGATGAAAACATGAAGGACAGGGGTGTGGTCTGCCCCCCATTTCTTCTCTCACGGGATACATGCTGGGGAGATAGCATGGTTGGTAAAGCATTTGCCTTACAACCATGGTGTCTCAGTTAGGGTTTCTATTGTTGCGAAGAGACACCATGACCAAGGCAACTCTTACAATGGCAAACATTTAATTGGGGGTGGCTTAGAGTTTCAGAGGTTTAGTCCATTATCATCATAACAGGAAGCATGGTAGCGCACAGACAGACACGGTGCTGGAGAAGGAGCTGAGAGTTCTACAACTTGACCTGAAGGCAGTCAGAAGGAGACTTTTATTCTGAAGGCAGCCAGGAGGAGCATCTGCTCCACACTGGGCAGAGCTTGAGCACTAGGAGACCTCAAAGCCCACCTACACGCTGATGCACTTCCTTCAATAAGGCCACACCTATTCTAACAAGGTCACACCTCCTAATAATGCCACTTCCCATGGGCCAAGCATATTCAAACCACCACACATGGCTACCTGAGTTTGAGGCCCAGAACTCATGGAACAAATAAAAACTAAAGAAATAAGAGCCAGGTATAGTGGAACATGATTGTAATCCCAGTGCTTGGAAAATAAAGACAGGATGATCCCTGGAACTTACAGGCCAGCCAATCTAACCTAATTGGTGAACTCCAGGTTCAGTGAAATACCTTGCTGTAAAAAAACCAGGTGGATGGCATTTTGCAGAATACTTGAGGGTGACCTCTGGTCTCTAGGTGCACACACACATATATGCACATACTCCCACATACACAAGTGCATGTGAGTACACATGTATGCACATGAGTTAGACCACATCTGGAAGTCCTGACAAAGGAAACAAGAACTTCTGTGATAACGTATGATGGGATCCTTCTTAAAACTGCAAGTTCATTTCTAGTCATTCAGTAATATACTTACTTCCAAGTCTGTATCAATTGGTTTATCTTCAGGTTCTACTGTTTCATAGATATTTTCCTCTGAAGTAACTTCAGGAACCGATGGTAAGGATATCTCGGCTATTTGTGCAAGATTAGATAGTTTCTGGTGAACTGCAATGACGCTAAAAATAACAAACACATACATATATGTATTCATATGTTTAATTTGAAAATTCAAGAGGGGTACTGGTTTTAGACTCAATAAAATTTATGAATTAAGCTTTTATTTAAGAGTTAGGTGTCTGAATTCCCCAAATATCATCTAAGAAACCCCAGTCAATCAGCCAACAGGAGATTCACTCTTGTATAGATCTTGATGGCATGTTATGGCTGTCCAGCTGACACAAAGCAAAAACTATAACAAATCAAAACTTGAAAAGGCTTTAGAGGTGTGTGTCTGTGTCTGTGTGTGTGTCTGTGTGTGTTCTGCCATGTGTGTCTGTGCATGTGATTGTGTGCATATGTGTGTCTGAGTGTGTATCTATGCCGGTATATGTATCTCTGTATGTGTTTTTATATCTATGTGTGTACATATGAATATGTGTGTCTGTGCCTGTGTGTATGTCTATGTGAGTGTGTTTGTGTGTGCATGCTGGGTGTGTTCTGCTATGTGTCTTTGTGTATCTCTGTGTGTCTCTGTGTGCATGTGTGTATCTATGTCTCTATATGTATCTCTGTGTGTTTGTGTATCTACGTGTTTATCTATATACATGTGTGTCTAAGTCTTTATGTACATCTATGTGAGTGTGTCTCTGTATCTGTGTGTGTGAGTGTGTGTGTGTGTGTGTGTGTGTGTGTGTGTGTGTGTGTTTGGGGGGCTGGTAGGGGCAGAGAGAGTTGAAGAAAATTGAGAAAGACGAAAAACAAGAGCCAAAGCAGGCAATGTCAAGGGCTTAAGATCACTGAAGACCGGATGCTCTGAGGGCAGAGGACCAGTGCAGTGGAGGTCAAAGGCTTGTACTTGGAAGAGGCTCGGCAAGAGCACCTGCATGGCCCTAAGTGACTCTACCCTGCAGGAACAGAATGAATAGACACGTGTCTACTCAAGGAAGGACATTAATATGCAAAATGAGATGATGATCCAAGAGCAGAGTGGCTGAAGAGTATGCATAGAAACCTTAAGTCTCCAGTCTTCCACAGAGTCTGTACCTGTGACATGGAGTACTATTTGATTCTATCCTTGATACTACATGCATACATACTATACATGTACACACTATCAATGTGGAAATCAAATAGTAGTCTATGTCATATTTTATATACACATATATATTTTTTCATATTCAGTAAGCACCCTGTATTTCATTTTTCTGTTAAAAGGTAACAACTAAAACATAAAGATTGGTCATTACGTTTGTTTGGGAAACTTGCCCAGTAAAAAAGTGGATACTGTCCAGTTGTGCTGGGAGAGCTGTCTGTTGAGTTGCAGAGAGAAAATAGTGGCAGGACTTGGTGAGTCCTAGTAGGCTCCTTCTCAGGGAGGGAACCTACCAATAGCCTGGTCCTTCCTTTGTCCCTGGACCTCCCAGCAAGTCAGCTAGCATCTCCCCATGAGATTCTTCTCTGCCAAGACTGAACTAATAAAACCTACTACTTGTAATTCATAGAACATTTGTAAGGTGGGAACAACATAACTGTATATGTTTAACTATAAAACAGTACATAAAGGGAAGAGAATGTCCTAAAACCCATTCTTCATTCTAAAACCTAAAGAAAACATTCTTGCGTCTTTTCAAAAGCCACACAGGGCTGAAGGGCATCTCTGCATTCAATTGCTTGCCTGGCGTGTTCAAAGCTGTGTACTCTATCCTTAACACCTCAAACGGACGCTCAGCTTTCTCTTATACTTCTTGGGGATATAAGAATAAATTAATCCTTGACAGTGGGCTTTAGGTTTGTCCTGATTTTCCAGGGACCATAATGCCTTCTTCAGAGTAAATGTCCAGAGTAAATGACTCTCTTAAGAGTGATCCAGTACCTAGCAAGTCTGCTGAGCTTTGCGGTGAGGGCCCGACCTCTCCTTAGGTTTTCTGCTGCCTTGCTTAGAAAGGACAGCATAGGAGTGCTGGTTGCCTATCTTGGGCTCCGTTCCCCTGACTACTAATGCCTTGATCCCCCCTCTCTCTCCTGCCAGCTTTTGCTTCCCCCAGCTTACTCTCTTCACCTTTCTGTCCTCAGGGTGTTGGAGGTTGAACTGATGCTGCTGTGGATTCAAATGCTAAATACTGGCCCCCAAGATCTAGTTGCAGTCTAGAGGAACACACTGTCTGCTTATATGAAACTGTGCCTACCAAGGTTCTCTGACTGGTTAAATAAAAGTGGCTGGCAGCCATCTACTGGGGCGAACAGAGGTAGGCAGGGCTTAGGTTCGCTGGAGATAGCAGGTAGGGACCACTAAGGGTGAGGGGTGGGGAGTGGGGGTGGATAGAGAACCAGGAAATGGGCTAATAGAGAGAATCCAGCACAGACAAAACTACTATTGATGAGTAACTTGGGCAGCACACCTGGGAAATAGCCAGTCTAGTGTAGAAAAATAATTTAGGGGTAATAACCTGGTAATTGTGCTAAAGCTGATTAAATAAATTGATAGGACTCTGTCTCAATTATTGGGGAGGGGGAGGCTGGCAGGGTCATAATAAAAATTATAGATTATTAAATATACAACAACAACACCAAGGCCAGAGTCCATTCCAGCTTTCATACGTTCTGTCTTGACCCCATAGGCAAGTATTCTGTAGGCATAATCCTGCTGTTGCTACCCAAGGCTCTACTCTTCTTAATGCCTGCGCACTCTCTCCTACTCTGCCAGGGACTGGAGGACAGGACCCATTTAGAAGCAGAAACACAGATGAAGATGAAAACTGATGACATGGGGTTTAAAAGTGGGGAAGGTGGGCAGACAACTTGATTCTTGTCCCAAAGGCATAATGTCCACTTGGAATTATCCAGAACTTTTATTTGCGGATTCCTGAGAACATGTCTTTTGTTTTTCCCCTCTGTGGCTTTAAGTAAAACAATTGAAAGATGCCTTTCGAAAGGAGAACTTAAGAAGGAGATAAGGAGGTACCAAACAGAGGGGGAGTCCTCTCAGTTTTCTCTATCCCAGAAACTCTGGTTTATCTTCAGTGAGTGAACAAGAGGTGACAGCCATCAGAACACATCAAACTGTCCTGAGTCAAGGGAGAGAGGCCACTCACTGAGATGAGCTTAGGGACAAGGGCTTGTCCCTGACTGAGTCATTTACTGCGATCATAAGCACAGCAGTTTTAAAAGAGTTCTATTTTTAAATTAAATGTAATTAAAATTTTAAGCGAAGCTTCTCATTGGCGCCTCTCTACTCTGCAGGTTTTATCTTTATGTTCATCGCGTGGTTCTGAAAAATAAAAACATTAAGCACTTGCAGTGTTTCAGGATTTACGAGGTACAAATAAATTCTAATACCCTGATTTTGCTGCTTCTGATGCTGGTGTATGGCATATGCTTAGCTTTCCCATTTTTCTTTTGCTTTAAGGGGAAAAGGGAGAAAAAAAAAAAGAAGACTATTGACTGAATAATTGGAGGTCTGCCGACTCTCGAGACAAGCTCCTGTTTTATTCTCTTTCATGAGAATGCCAAAATGTCCTGAGATCTGAAAAGCATGGTGCATGAAGCAAGAACAGGGCTCTCTGGGGGAAGCAGGGAGGTGGTGGGTCTCCATCCACACGGCTTTCACCAGATGCCCGGTGGGGCAGAGAGCAAGTTCCAGAGACACCTACGCTGGCAGCTTCCCTTCTCCTGTTCATCTGCTATCCAGTTTGAGGCTAACAATTACCAGAGAGCTAGGCAAGGGAATGTTACCACTCTCCTATTATAGGGGGAGAAATGGAGGCAGAAGAAGCCCAAGGCAGTGAGCCATTGAGTTGAAGAACAACTAGCTAAGCTAAAACATTTCTTTTAAACCCCAAAACAAGGAACTTGGTAACAGGAGAGGAAAACAGAAAATAAGCAAACAAAATTTAACGAGACAAAAAAACTTAGAGATCTTTCCTGCTTGATGGAAAGAGAGGAATAGGCCTGGCCAAAGCAGAGGGTCTTTAATTTGGAAAACTGTGGGGAATTGCAGGCTGGTCTCCAGTTGAGCTGAGGTCTGAACCCCGAATGTCATAATTCACCTACATGACACGGTAGGCGTTCCTTCATGCTCCTGGAACTCCGGACCCTGCCTAAGGTACCACCTCCCACAGCCCCCACAAGAGAAGCATGGTCAGTAGTCATGTAAGCAATGGCCCAAACTTCTGACCTTCAGGCTAAACTCCTCCCCAGTTACCTGGCAGCAGTGAAGACCATAAAAAGGGGTGCTTAGCCCCCACCTCACTCTTTTACCTTTGTCCTCTCGCCTCTCACTTCTTTCACTTCTCTCTCTTCTTCCTTTTCTCTTTGTCTATTCCTCTCTCTCCTTTCTCTTTGTCCTCTCCTCTCTCCCTCTAACTTTCTTTCTCTCTAGCCTTCCCCCCCCTCTCTTTCCCCCTTCTCTCTTTCCCCTGCATTTCTATAATAAAGTTCTTAAACCATAGAGTGTCTCTGCTCCTTCAAGGCCCACTGCACACTCTGGTCAGTGTTGGGAACTTCTTCCCCTATTCCCTCTCTCCTACAACCCTGGTGGCTTTAGCAAAGTAGCCGGGGGGTGGGGGGGGGCATCCCCAGGCATGGCTGCCCCTTGGCCACCCTCTGAAGAGTGGGATAGAGGAATGCCCACCCAGGGATGAGTGGATAGGGTAGGTAGCAGCCCTCCAATGTCTGACTGAACAGAGACTAGGGAAACTCTGGTGGGGCGTAGGCATCTTCCCCCCCACCAGGCTCCCCCTTATTTTGTTCCCAACAGAAAACAATATAAAATATGGTTGGGTAGAAGAAAGGAGACAAAGGAGGTGGTGGAGTTTGAATTAATTTGCAAACATCATAGAGACCCTACCTACCCACACACACACACAGATCCCCCATACACACACTTTTTAGCCTAAATTAATTGGATTGATTGGGGGATAATTTCTTGAGTTATTTCTGGATACTTATTCTCTGTCCTGTACATAGCTCTGCGAGTTTTTCTTATTCTGTAGGCTATCTCTCCACTCCTGTGACTGTTCCCATTGCTATTTGGAAGGCCTTTAATGTCACACAATCTCACTTTCCAGTTTTTGATGTTATTTCCTGAGCAACTGGAATCTTTTTCAAAAGACCCTTGTCTCTACCTACACATGGAAATGTTACCAGTGGTTTTCTCTAATGGTTTTGGAGTTGATCAAATTTGAATTTTTTTCAACAGGATGAGAAATGTGGACCAAGTTTCATTCTCCTTCATTCAAATATCCAGTTTTCCCAGTGCTAGTTGTTGAAGACCCTGCCCTTTCTGTATTACATGCTTTTGGCACCTCTGTCCAAACTCAGGTAACTCTATATCATGGTTTGAATATGCTTGGCCAAGGGAGTGGCAATATTTGGAGGTGTGACCTTACTGGAGTAGGTGTGTCACTGTGGACATGGGCTTTAAGACCCTCATCCTAAATGCCTGAAAGCCAGTATTCTACTAGCAGCCTTCAGATGAAGATGTAGAACTCTCAGCAACTCCTGCACCATGCCTGCCTGGATGCTGCCATGCTCCTGCCTTGATGATAATAGATTGAACCTCTGATCCTATAAGCCAGCCCCAATTAAATGTTGTCTTTATAAGAGTTGCCTTGGTTATGGTGTCTGTTCACAGCAGTAAAACCCTAACTAAGATGCTCTAGCTGCCTTGGTTGAATTTTGGGTCTTCTCTTTCATTCCACTGATCCACATGGCTGCTTGTGCCAGGACCGTGACTCTATGGCATGACTTGAAGTCGGGTATTGTAATAACCTTTATCACTGATCTTTTACTAAAAGTGCTTATCAATTCCAAGCCCTAAGTTCCTGCAGCTGTACTCACCTGTATTGGCAGCAGAGCCCTGCCCAGCTGAGGCTGAGCTCTCCCCCATGGACTCCAAACTCTCCTGCTCTGCCTTCTGGGAATTCTTTCCTTCCCTTACTACTATTTAGACTATTTAGGTTTTCTCCACCTTCGTCCCCAGCTGGCTTCCAGAGAATGGTGTTTACTTGCCTCCTCAGTGGAATCCAGGAGGTGCCAACGTTCAGGTTGTTACCAGTAGGAACTTTGATATCTAAAATCCTCACGGGCTTCAGGTTATATGCATATAATAATAAAACCTAAAGAAACATAAAAGCACACAAAAACAAACATCAAAACCATAACTGAACTTTTGACCATTATTCCTTAGAGAAAAGAGCACCTTATTTTAATCACTTTTTCTGTAGAAAAGAAATATTGTGGTTGTTTTATTTTCTCTTTCAATTCACTGTGAAGAGAAATACAAGATGTCCGAAGTTAATTCGGTTATGGCAACACATCCTTGGAATCCTGGAACATGAAATGTAGAAGCAAGATATTTGGGAGTTCCTAGTCAGCCTAGACTACATAGCGAGTTCTAGAGACAACATCCTCGCCTAGACAAAAATGTACAAATACAATGCCATGAAAATAAGTGCTATTTGGAGTAATGTTTTGCACTGCAAACATTTAAATTTCAGCATTTGCAGGGCCTCTTTAATAAGCACAGGTACCCAGTAAGCATACACCTCTTCTTCCTATTACTTTCAGTAGATACACCTTCCCACTCAGTTGGGTTACCTGCTCCCAGACAGCCACACTCCTCTCTTCCCCATTAATTCAACTCCACACAACTTCATAGGCCTGTTTAAGAGGAGGAATTCTCTTGGTGACTCATGCCCTAGGAATTTCCCTGTTGCTTGGATTTGGATAATTTTTAAGCATCTAGTCTATTCAATATTAACAGCTGTGGATTCACAGAATGTGAGATTCACAGACCCTCTCCCTTCACTTTAGAGATTAGAAAGCTGAAGCACAGAGCAGACCATCAAAACTGACTAGTCAGGCACACGCACACACGTATCTTTGCTTCCAAGCAAGTCAAAGGAAAGACTAAAGGGATATCTTTAAGATTTAAAGACAAAAAGACAAAAAGAAAAGGGAGTGAAAGAGATGGGACTTAGCAGCACTTTGAAGAACAGAGAGCATCTGGGGGACTCAGAAGAGAGGAAAGGTTGCATCCTAAGTGTCTTCAAAGGGATCGCCAACATCAGGCATGACTTAAAAAGGTGAAAAATGCCCAGGATTAGAGAGCCAGACATCGTGAAGGCAAGGGCAGGTGGGACTGCAAATAGAAACGTGAGAGCTCCTCTCACCAGATCCCTTCCTCTGTACAAGTGGGGAGATTGAACATGTCCCTTGGCACTGCTCCTGGGTGAAAACTACACTTGGCACGCTGCAAATGTTAAATCAGACTATCTATATTCATGGCCTTAGCTATGGGGGTTAGGTGCTGGGGGAAATATTGGAGTCAATGTATTATGAATAAGAGATATCCACATGCTCAACCACAACACGATGGGAGCACATTCTTGCTGGGATCACTGGCCAGTTGAAGAGAAAAAAGACTCACAGACACTGGCAACTTGGCTTCCTTCAATAAACTGCTGGATCTTCCTCCAGTCATCTTACAACAGAGCCTATACATCCATAAGCCTGACACTACATGTTTACAGTGTGTCCCCAAACATAATCAGATGGCTGAAGATGCACTGGAAAAGAAAGTGAAAGACAGAAACCAAAACTAACAGAAGAAAGGAACTCAGAGGATCAGACCTAAGATAGAAATTATCGGTGACCATGACAAACGTTCAGAGAGACAGGCAATGAGTCCCTGAAAAAAAGAAGAGGGAGGGAGGACATGGCATTGGTGTGTCCATGAAGAAGGAACATGGGCTGCTTAAGTAGGAAAAAGAATGAGGATAAAATACACTGTCACAGCAAAGTAAGCAGCAAGGTATTTAAAGCGCAAGGATGAATCTGACTCCCACTGAAAAGTAAATCCTAAATTCAAGTCATAGCTAACAGGGAGAAAAGGATAAAGGTAAACTTTGAACCTATTAGACTCACTAAGTGAATGAAAGAACTTTAAGTGTACAGAAGTAACCAGAGGGAAGACCCTGAGAGAGATGACAGTTCTACAGACTAAAAACATGATGTTCGAGCTGAGAAGTGTGTCATCCAGCAGGATGTATGGGAGGTAATTCTAAGGCTTGCCATAGAATTTCATCACTTGTAGGAAAGAAGAAAGATCTCAGAGCTTCCGGAGTCACAGAAAAAGACCCAGTATCCCATTGGGTATACACTCAAAGGCAAGCAAATCAGTCAATCAGAGCGATAGCTGCACTCTGGTGGGTAACAAAGCACCATTCTCAACAGCTAAGATGTGGGATCAACCTGTGACCATCAACATGTGAATGGGTAGAGAAAGCACATTCAAAATAGAGCACCGTGCAGGCTTGAAAATGAAATCCTGACTGTTGGGCTATAAGTGAACCTAGAAGACAGAATGTGAAGTTAACTAAGCCAGATACAGCAACACTAACCCTGCATGGCCTCGCTCAGATACTAGTTAAAAATATATATTTTGAGTTCAATATGAGGATTCTTTGCATGAGTATTTAGAATAATCTAGCATAGGGACAGAAAGGAAATAACTGCCTGGGCAAGAAGAGTAGTAACAGGAGGTGGTACAGAACGATGAGAAGGGACACTGATGTTGATTGACTTTTTTTTCTGGCATTTTTTTTAATTAGGTATTTTCTTAATTTACATTTCAAATGCTATTCTGAAAGTTCCCTCTCCCCTCCCCCTGCCCTGCTCCCTTGCCCACCCACTCCCACCTCTTGGCCCTGGTGTTCCCCTGTATTGGGGCATATAAAGATTGCAATACCAAGGGGCCTCTCTTCCCAATGATGGCCGACTAGGCCATCTTCTGCTACATATGCAGCTAGAGACACGAGCTCTGGGGGTTCTGGTTAGTTCATATTGTTGTTCCTCTTATAGGGTTGCAGACCCCTTCAGCTCCTGGGGTTCTATCTCTAGCTTCTCCATTGTGGGCCCTGTGTTCCATCATATAGATGACTGTGAGCATCCACCTCTGTATTTGCCAGGCACTGGCACAGCCTCACACGAGACAGCTATATCTCAGCAAACTCTTGCTATCCTCCGCAATAGTGTCTGAGTTTAGTGACTGATTATGGGAAGGATCCCCCAGTGGGGTAGTCTCTGGAGGGTCCATCCTTTCTTCTTAGCTCTAAACTTTGTCTCTGTAACTCTTTCATGGGTATTTTGTTTCCTATTCAAAGGAGGAATGAAGTATCCACGCGCTGGTCTTCCTTCTTGATTTCCTTGTGTTTGTTGATTGACTTTTTTATACGAGGAAACAGTGTCAAAGTGATTGCAGTGGTACCTGTGCAACTCTGAGACCCTACTTTGAACATTGGCTTATTAGATTGATGATCTGTGAACTATATCTTACTAAAACTGTTTGTGTCTGTCTTTCTGTGGAGTGGAGATGCATGTGTACATGTTCATATGAATATCGGGATGCAGATGTGTGCACATACATGTGCACATGCATGTGGAAGCCAGAAGTTGACATTGGATATTTTCCTCAGTAGTTATTTACCTCCTTTTTGGAGACAGGGTCTCCTACTGAGCTTGCAGTTTGCCAGTGTGACTAGACCAACTAGCCAGCGAGCCCAGGCATCCTCCTATAAAGCTGTTTGTCCTCTGTCACACAAGAATTTTGTTTCAATTCAGGTCTCCATGTCTGTACATCAAACACTTTGCCAATCAGGCCAACTCTCTAGCTCTACTTTTTTTTAGTTAAAAATACCAGTGTCAATATAAACAAATTCAAAATTATTTGTGTGTGCATGCATGACAGTATACATTTGCAAACCTGATTAATTAAAAAATTTTTATTCTTTAATTCAAAGGGACTAATAATATTAAATATAGAAATACAAATACAAATAAATGTATGTGATATGTGTATATATATATATATATGGAACATTAATAAATCATTTAAATTAAAATTTAAGAAAATCTATGTGCAAGTTGGCAGATATTTTTGCAACCCATTGAAGCACGGTGTGATAATAAAAATCTTATAATAACCATTCTATAAAAAGAAAAGAATGAGGGAGGGAAGAGGGGAGAAACCAGAGGAAGATGGGGTCAGGTTTCTCAATAGCAATGTAAGCTTGGTAAAGATAGTAAAGGTGTGCTGCCCATGTGTTAAGTTATCTAGTTTATGTGAAATATAGAAAAATAGTTTTTATGAGATGATGAAATCTCCCTGAGAGATTTGGCCAAGATCACACACTGTCTTATGCTGTTTGCTCTTGCTTTGTAAGTGTTGCCTATGACTTCAGGAGGAGAATTTAAGATTCTTGAGGACAAGAATACTCTCTTATGATTTGGGGCATTATTTTTCAGTATTTGTGCAATTAATATCACTGTGTCTCTGAACCTCTCAGCATTTCTGTTAAGGACCACTGAAGTGTGGCCTAAAGTGTGTGAATGAGAAGATTGCATTTAGGTGCAAATTCATATTCATGCCAACGCTTTCCCTCTTCAGGCCAACACCTGCCTGCAGCTTCATACAGGTTGAAAGCCTCTCCTTCCTGAACTTGGCACAAACTGCTGAAGTCAGTGGATATGTGACAGTGTGAGATCAGAACATCACATCATTGAATCCCAAGCACACTTGTAGTGAGTATGGACCAGTGTAAACCTGTGCCTCCCCTACTTAGCAGCTGTGGTGGTTTGAATACACTTGGCCCATAGGGAGAGGCACTGTTGGGAGGTGAGCCTTTATTGGAGGAAGTGTGTCACTGTGGGGATGGGCTTTGAGACCCTCCTGCTGACTGCAGGGCAATCTTCTTTTTGCCTTTGGAAGAAGATGTAAAACTTTCAGCAACTCCAGCACCATACCTGCCTGGATGCTGCCATGCCTCCTGCCTTGATGATAATGGACTGAACCTGTAAGCTAGGCCCAATTAAATGTTGTCTTTTATAAAAAGTTGCCTTGGTTATGGTGTCTCTTCACAGCAATGGAAACCCTAATTAACACAGTACCTTTGTGATCTTGAGCAAGTTCTTTAACCAGCCATGTCTCTGCCTCCTTGTCTGTAAACTGTAGACTCTACCATCTCATTCCTTGGGATTGGCTTATACTATACACCTAGTAGCTTTGGGGTCTCTCAGCAGGAGGACCAAGATCTAGTTAACTGTTCGATCAAGACTTCAAATCCAGATACAATGGAGAGGAAAGTTGTCCTGAGCAATCATATGATGCCTGTAATACCACAGGCACTAACCACAGGACCTGCACCCATCTCCCCTGCCCCCACCAGTATCTGACATAACATAGAGATTTTACAATCTTGTGACATGAACACACACTTGATTTGAAAAGACTATTACTTAATTTGTTCCCCAACTATAAAACCTTCCAAACTCTCCATCTTTTATCCTTCTTGATGCTTTTCCTGCAAGTAAATTCATTCTGATACCTGATGATCAACCCATCCATTCCATTTTGTCTTTAACAACATATATCATGAAACAAAATTTTCACAGAATCTTTTTTTGCTTATAGACAATGTTTGCTTTCTTTAGCTTGTGTCTTGTTTAGGAAGGAAAGTGAAGATCCTTGTGTAAACACGTAGCATACACATAAAATCCTGGCATGGCTGCCTGTCCCTGGAGCCCCAACATTAGAGGTGTGGCTACAGGTGGGTTAAAGAGTTCACTAGCCAGTATCAGTAGGGGAAGACACTTGGTGCCATGTTTTGGTCTTTGTTCATGTAAATGCAATGTACACACACACATACACACAATGCTAATCACACCTAACTGTATTGACTCTCCAACCTATTTGAAAACTACTATAGTAAATTTCCCAGAAGGATATAGTAGATGTAGGATTTTAAAAGTTCATGAAATATCTGGCAAGGATTTGACTAGGATAGTGGGGAACCAATGGTGTGGGAAGACCTCCATAGTCATGGGCTCCACATTCATAGATTCAACCAATTATAGACAGAAAATATTTTTTGTTGTGTCTGCTGCACACACATATCTGCTACTCCCTACATATCACAGAATAGCCACTATGAGCAGGTCTTCATTGTGTTGGAAGATACATATAAAGCAGAAATGACTGACAGTGCACACAGGGATGTGCACACAGGGATGCATGCAGGTCATATGTAAATATGTCATTTTGGGGAAGAGACTGGAGCATCCATGGATTTTGGTATCTTTGGAAAATCCTGGACCCAATCACCTGTTCAATAACAAAAGTTGACTTGCCGTTAAAAGGAAATACACAGCATCAAGTATATCTGGGAAGTGATATGGCAAATATCTCTTTTTGTCTGAATAGGGGAAGCTATATAATTGGCCCGGTATAAGAAGAGGGAGGATGGATTAAAAAAAAAATGGAGGGCCTAGGAGGTTTCTGATTTGACAGGGGTCACGTGAGTCAAGGAGGTGCAGATGCTACCAGGGGCACCGCTGGAGGGGACAAAGCTCTGAGTACTGAAGAGTGAGAAAGGAGACCAAGGAAGGAGACAAAGAGCAAATGAAAACACCAGACAAGAAAAACCCCTTAGGCTAGCACTGTGTGGGAAAGTGCCCGAGGCTCTTTGCGAAAGAAAGCATCAGAGGCATCGTAGGCTGGAAGGTTTCTCCGTAAGAGGTTATATTGACCAACTATTCCACTTTTCAAAGCCGACTCATTTTCAAGACTCCCCTAGAATCTGAATCACTACTCGATCTTGGTCATTAAGGGTCCCCTCTGCTGCTTCAGTGAAAGCATTCTAAGTCTGGGTGGGATATATTTAACTCTTATCAGTGTGTACCATAGGTTCCGCATCCTTTGGAGGTTTGTCCAGGGGAGGGATATACCACTGAAAGCAAAGCTCTTTGTTTAAAGCTTGAACCGCCATTTCTGATGAGACTTCTGTATAAGATGGGCAGATGGTGAGCTTTCCAGATAAATCAGACTGCAGGGAACTGTCCCGATGAACCTAGACAATAGTAACAAAGAGAAACGGCGTCAGTGTAGTTGCTGATAACGAGCTCATTCAATATTTAAAGCAAATTAACTGGCTGCATTAAAAAAAAATTCTGGGAGTTGTCTCAGCTTATTTTATGGTGGTAGACCTTCAAGCTGCCCCTAGATTACCATAGAATAAATTCTCATATAATAAACGATGCTTTAAAACTCCATGAACTCAACAGATGTCTTTTACTTTAGTAAAACTTCCAGGTTGGAATTACCCTGAAACTTACTGCTAAGGAATACCTACTACAGAGTTTCTACTTGGAAAGGTCCAGGGGACACCGTTGGTTAGCACATGCTACTTGAAGAATATGTGTTCGTAACCCTTATGGACTTGATTTAGTGGCAGCACCATCTGCAAAATAAGACACTAATTTTTTTTTCCTGAAATCCAATTCTCCCCTTCCTTCCTTCCTTCCTTCCTTCCTTCCTTCCTTCCTTCCTTCCTTCCTTCCTTCCTTCCTTCCTTCCTTCTAATGCACATGGTTGGTTTGTAAGTCCAAGTCCTCAATGGAATATAGGCCTAGCTTCTCTCTGGGAACTCGCTCGCTGGGCCAGGAACACAAATGTAAGAGAAATGCATCCACTGTCTCAAGAGTTGTTGAGGTGACCAAGGGGACAGAAGACGCCAATGATGGGCAGCAAGACAAAAGGCGAGCCAGGGAGAGAGCAAATACAGACATGGCACCCTGACTCTGAAAACAGCCACGACTAGATAGCAAATGATCTTCAAAGTTAACCTCCTCTTGCTTCCGAGATCACAGTACAGTAGTTGGGAAGCAGTCTCCCTGCTCCTGTCTCCCTCTTGACATCGATGACTTCCCAGGGGTTGATGACCAAGGGAAAATATCACCACCTGAAGGAAGCGCTCGATGCCTCTACTCCTCCCATTAGGTCTGAGCTTATTCAGACAGACTGTGAGTCCAAGCCTTTAAAGTACAAGCAGAAATGGGAAAGACAGACCTTTTAAGCTGTCACCTGAGAAAAGGAGAAAAGATGTTTTTGAATGAAAGGTAATACTGAATAGGAAACTTTCCGAAGTGATCTAGAAACTATCAAAAAAATTAAAAACAAAACAGTATTGGTGCAAAAACAAACAACTCTATATAATGAAGAGTAATTCCACATTCAGCAGTTCATGACTAGGTAAAGAATTGCTTTAAAAAATTGAGTTTCTCTTTCTTTCTTTCTTTCTTTCTTTCTTTCTTTCTTTCTTTCTTTCTTTCTTTCTTCCTTTCTTCCTTTCTTCCTTTCTTCCTTTCTTCCTTTCTTCCTTTCTTTTCTTTTTTCCTTTTCTCTTTTTTCTTTTTTGGACAGGGCTTCTCTTCATAACCCTGGCTGTCCTGGAACTCTATCTCTGTGGATCAAACTGGCCCTGAAACTCACAGAGATCTGCCTGGCCACCACCACCTGGCCAAAATCGAATGTCTCATATGAGGAGCTCTCCTAGACTCTGACAACTCTTAATTGTTCTTAGAATAGGTATTCTAATGACTGGTATTCTGACAATAGGTATTACTTCCTAGGTCTTGACACATAATTCACATTCATAACTGGTCAATAAAGGAACGTGAAAGGCAGTTGCCTTTCAGTTAAACACAATGGTGATCTTTAGAACAATGTTTCAGTAAGTATAACAGACACCAATATCCAACCAGGGTGGTGGTTCAGTCATCGGGGCTTGCCTCTCAAGCATGAGGACCTAAGTTTAATCCTCAAGAGTCCATGCAAAGAAGCTGAGCACAGGTGAATATGCTCATTGGGTCAGTACTGGAGGGAGAGACAGATGGGTCCCTGGAAGTAAGTGCCAGGCCAGTGAGAGATCCCGTGTCTAAAATCAAGGTGGGTAGCTCACCGAGAATCACATCTCCAGTCGTCCTCTGGCATATACATGCAGTGCACTTATAAGCACCACACACACACACACACACACACACACACACACACACACACACACACACATATACCTGAACATACACATTTAGTCACTATGAAAATATGCATTTTCCATTATCTTCAAAACATTATAGTACCTAGTTGCTAGTGAGATCAATTCACTAGATAAATGGTGAACTATGCACAAAGTACTTTTTATGTTTTCTTAATTCTTTAAAAAGGAATGGGATAACAGACCTACCATCCTACTCAAACCGAATCATTCCAACTCATCAAGTACTTGGGTCTGCACAGGCTGCATAGGCATTCCGTCCAGAAGCGCGCATAACTCAGCCCTGTGCACAATTTTAATCATCCCCTATTTGGGATCTCTAATGCGATTTGCTTGGTGCCTTTGTTTTCTATTGCAAAGCTGTAATAGATTTAACATAACATAACACAGAGCAATGATTGTCATGGAAAGGCACCTACTTCTTGGTGTGTATGTGGGAGGGGGTGGAACACAGGCTGAAGTATCAAAGTATGGAAACAGTTTGATTGAAGGAGACTCCTGAGTGATTAAAGGCTCAAAAACGTTATTATAAAAATCAGCCAAGCTTAGAGACTATAGCCAAAAAAAAAAAAAAAGTCCCCCAAAGGCTTCAAGCTCCTTAGTTACCTACCCCTGCGAATCGAACACATGATTAGGTACCTTGCACCTGTCAGGCAAGCAAGAGTGATCTCAGAGCTGATTATCCTGGGATAGTGTTACACTAATTATATCAAAACAAGAGTATAACAAGTGAAACACAATCTGCCATAATACCACTGCCAGGAGAAAGAGAAGATGGGTGGTGATCACATTCAAAGTCCTACCTGTGGAACTCCAACCTCAGAATTAGGTCATGAGAGTCCTGTGTGGCCCTTCAGACCAGAATGATTGGGTCAGTTTTCAAGACAGACTCCAGGCAGTCACATTAGCTGCTAAGGTCTTATTCAGTGTCCTCAAGAGTAGAACTCTGAAGACACTGTTCTCAGCCTTCTACTTCCAGAGCCAACGTAACCAGGTAGGATGGCTAAAGCCTACAATACTATGACTTAGCAAACCGAGAGAAGAAGACTCTTGTGAGTTTGAGCTGAGCCTGAGCTACAGATTAAGTTCCACATCAGACTGGCCTAAAACAAGGCACTGATCAAAACAAACAAACAAACAAACAACAACAACAATCAGGAAAAAAAACAAGACAAAAACACACATGTACACACACAGTTGTGGGAGATCTTACTGGTCTACCCATCCCTCTCATTCCTCTTTTGGGAGAAAGTTAATGAGATTGATGGAATTGGGGGAAATATTTGGGACATACATATTTTTGCTTCTCTTGTGAGTGAACTATTTTTGGGTTGGACATTCTTTGTTTCTTCAGGTGAGATTCCAAGGAACGCCATGAAGAGGTCTGATGCCCTGCAATACTAAGTGAGGGGCAAGGAAATTCACAACGTATTCAGCCCCTCATCAACACACAGGAAGCCATGCTCTACAGTATTAATGTATGATTCATAGACGTGAGCAATGTTCCTCCTAATCTTTACTCTTACCCTTCTCGATGAGCTAGAGCTCACTCCAGGAAGTGGGTGCAAAGTATCAGGAAGGCCACAGTTCTCTAATTTCTGGACAGATGGGAAAATCCTTTGAAACATTTCCCAGTGGTTCCAACATTTGGCACTAGTTGTTGCTTGAGGGGAGGTGGGGTTTCATTGTGCAACCTAAGAGGTTTCACCAGCTAGCCCAGGAGGCTGAGAGACTCATGATCCTCCTGCCTCAGCCTCTGAGTACTGGAACTATGGACATGAGCCAACATGCTTGGCTCTTTAACAGAGTTCTTCTAAGCTCCTTAATGAGTCTCTCTTTGTTTTATTATTTAAATGGTTTATGTTAATATATAATATGTAATTTATACTGTAATATAACAGTATCTCACCAGATAGTCGAGGCTGGCCTGCAGTTTACATTCCTTCTGTCTCAGCCTCCTGAATTTTGTGATTACAAGAATGCACCACCACACGTCATCTATCACTTCTAAAGTGGCTGCTCATTCTTAAAGCAACAACAACAAAAACAAAAAACAAAACAAAACAAAACAAAACAACAAAAAAACCTGACCAACTATTTAGAATAAAAAGACAGGAATTGCTCCCTGAGTATTCCTTAAAGTTTTTCCATTATCTCCCAGCACAGAGGTGTTCCATCCTCATAGGATAAGATATGTAAGTCCCTGTTCTGGGACAAGCCCTGGTTTCTGATCGTTTCCCTGGCAACGTAGACCACAGAAGTACAGACAAGGCTAGTGCACAGAAGCCTATCCTGTAAACGTCAATAAGCTAAAAGACGAGGTTCAAAGGCAGAGTTAATTCAAAATAAGTGATAATCTTTTTTTTTTCTAATTTTGAAAGAATCTGTGCAAGTGAAATGATTTATTCATTTCATAAACATGCCAGAAGCTCGTGGAGTTCATGTTCCCTTGAGTTCCCTAGAATCTCAGCCGTTCCATCTATAAAGCAGAAATGTGTCAGCCTCCTCCACGAGATGTTCCTTCTTTTGGTCCCCTTACATTGTCTGATGAGGTCTCTGAGCTCTCAGGATCTCAGACTTCCCACGGCCCCTCTGCCTTCTGCCTCTAAAGGGTCACGGTGCTGCTTTAGTGTGTCCTAATTTTCTTAAGTTGTGTCTTTTACAGCCATATCTTCCTTCCCACTCTTTCAGTCACATCGTCCCTTACTTGACTGTGTCTCTACCATAATTCCTTTTTCTCCTTTGCCTGTCAATGCTACACAATACCAACAGCAAAGCTGAGATAGACATGTTGTTTCCCTTTTGAATTACTTTTGCTTGTCAGAGCATGATTTTATTTTTTAATTTTAAAAAACTGCGAATGAAGTATCAGCCTTCTTACGGTATGCATATACATGTCAGTTTGGTTAACTTCTCCCATATTCGCCCCCTCCATTTCCCTGCTCCCCATTCTCTGCCACACTCTTGCACCCCCAGGATTCCCATTTCTACTTCATACGTTTTATTTTCCACAGTCCTCTTAAAGCCTCTTTATTCCCCACTGTGCCACAGGCTCCTCTCTAGTCCCCTGGACTTAACTTACATCTGCATCCATGTACATGCCCATATTTACCATTAGAGGCCAAGATCCACGTGTAAAAGAGAAAACATAGCATTTTTCTTTCTGAGCCTCAATTACCTTACTTAATACAGTATTTTTCCAGCACAATCTATTTTCCTAGTAATCCACACATGCATTCTTCTTTACAGCTAAATAAAACTCTACTGTGTCTACACCTTATCCATTCATTGGCTGATATGAATGTGGGCAGACCCTACTTCATTCCTACCATGGAAGGAGAAGCAATGAATTGGGATGTCTTGCTGTAATGGGATATAGAGTCCTTGGGGTATATACATTGGATAGGCATAGGTAGGTCACATGGAAGTTCTATTGTAGTTTTGTTAGAAGCCTCCATATGATTTACACAGTTTTTTTGGCTCTGTCTTACTCTTTCACTGAGTAGACAAAAGGTTACTCTTTCCCTATATGGCCCTACATGGCCCAACAAGCATTTGATTTCTTAAAGGAAGCTGTTCTGTTTACAGTGAGATGGAATCCCGAAGTAATTTTAATTTGCACTCCCCTGGTGGCTAAGGATTTTGAGCACATCAAGGATGCATTTATTGGCCATTCACATCTCTTTCTTTTGAAAACTGCCCTTCAGTCCATTGGCCCGTTTATTGATTGGCAGTTTTGCTTTCAGTACTTAGCTTTTGCTATTCTCTATGTATTCTAGATATTTACCCCTTCTCTGGAGGATAGCTGGGAAAAGATATTTCTCCCAGTCAGCAAGCTGTCTTCTCACTCTTGTGACAGTTTCTTTTCTTGTGAGAAAGTTCTGTGTGTATGAGCACACAGGCATACATGTGTATGTGCATGTATGCATGTGAGTGCCCTTGCTTGTGTGTGTGCTTGCAGAAGTACAAGGTCACGTTTAGTTCCTATATCATGCTCCACATCATTTTGGCTAGAATGACTGGCAGGCAAGCTTTTGGCATCTGCTTATATTAATCTACTCACCCCAGTGAAGAGCTACAACACCTAGCTTTTTATATGGATATCTGGGATGTGAACTCAGGTCCTCATGTTTTCACAGACACTGAGCTATCTCCCCAGTCCCTACAAGCCTTTTGATTTCATGTGATCCTAACTGTCAGTTCTTGGCATGCTTTTGTGTGCTATTGGGATCATATTGAGAAGTGTCTTGCTTACACTTAAACCAGCAGGTATTTCCCCCACATTTCCTTTAGCAATTTCAAACTAAATCCACAAGTAATACATTTTAATTTTCACACTTTCCTTGTTGTGTTCCTTAGAAAGAATTTCTAAAGTCATCTAACCTTTTTTCTCTCAAACCTAAGATTTGTTTCTTTACTACCAGATTAAGACTGCATACAGGGGCTCTGTCCTTCTACATTGTCTGTCTCTACCATCTCAGAGTCGCTTTGGCATATTGTAGGAATTCAACAAATGTTCACTGATTATTGAATTTTAATCCCTTATTCCTAGTTTGAAAGGACTTATTCAGTCTAACCAAACTTCTTCATTTCAGTACCTTGTTTAAATATCCCTATTACTCCAGACCATGGTGGTTTTAAAAAAAATAATCCTTAAAACTTCATTTTTACTCATTTAGGCCTTGTCAATGGGAATCTCTAGTTTTCATATTACATATTTTATAAAAATCCATTGAACTTTTCCAAATAAAAAGTTCTCTAACTCTTAATTCATCTAAAGGTTTTTCTTCTTTAATCTACTCATATTACCATTTGTGAAAAGTACAGCAAATCCTTTACACGTTTAAAATAAATATAAATATAAAGAACTTGGGTGTAGATTTAGAAAGACTCAGCCTAGGTTATGACAAAGTGATGACACTGGAATTTGCATCAGCTCTTAGCAAAATGGCTTCCTGAAAGATACTCATCCTACAGGAAGATAGACACGTCTGAGACATTTCAAAGGGAATTGACCAGGAAGACTTGAAATAGGAATCGTCCTGAAACTCCAGGTGACTTGGTTTACCTCCCTATGTGCTTCTACAGAAATAAGCCTGCTAGAGACTCTGGATAAACCAAGAAATCTCGGAGCCACTTGGAGGCTGACATGCTCCTTCCTGCAATAGGAGGGTGATCTAAGACAATTCACAGAGATCAGTGTTTTAGAAGCTTACCTTGCCTGATAATTCGAACAGAATTTTCTCTAGTGAAATGTTTTCCAAACCTTGAAGAAGTTCCCTTGGAAACCCATCAATGCATGAAGAAGAGTAGAGCTGTAAGAATCGTTTCAGGAAAAGATGCATTTCTTTTTGGCGCAAAATCAATTCAGAGTTGTACAGGGATGTGAGAAGTGTGTCATCAGGCAAAGAAATCCCTGAGACCGGAGTTGCAGATGCTTGAGAAACAGAAAGATCATTATTTAGGCTTATGTGAATGACAGAATGGTCTCAGTCTTGGTATTCATTTACTGCCTGCTGTGGAACACTAACCATAGCCACCATAGTACTGCCACCACTTTGCTCTGTGTAATTAATATACTAATGGGTTGCTCATTGCCACAGGCTTCAAGGGAAATCTCAGAGGCACATAAGGATATTGTTTCTGGTTGTAAATGTTAACTGTACCATCTATTCTTTCTACCTGTCTTATTGGGGTTCCTATAAAACACACCCTGTAGTGGAGATTTGTGTGTATAGCATTCTTCTGACAAGGGATCTCAAAGACCTTTGTGGATGGTTAGGAAAATTATGGCCAGGAGAAAGGGAGAGTTAGGAGGAAGCATAATGAATAGGACAGGTCCAGGCCCACAGTCAACAAAGGATCAGTCCTGCTAAGATCTTCTGAAAAACAACATTAACAACAGCTGTAACCGTAATGCCACTGTGTACGGAATAAAGATTTTCCTTGTATTATTCAAAAGCTGATTTGCATGCCCTTACATTTGGTTGAAGTCCTTCTTCTGAAATCTCCTGTCTCATTGTTATATAAGCATTGCTCCCCAGTTATTCTCTGATAGGTCAATAAAGAAGCTGACCAACCAATGACTAAGCAGTGGGAAGAATAGAGCTAGACTTCCTCTCAGCCAGAGGAGAGGGAGGAAAAGAGAGGAAGAGGAGATTTGCTACAAGGAGAGGGTCCAGGAGACACCACGAGAAAACACCTAGAGCAGAGAAAGACAGATCAGTACTGAAATGCAAGTATCTCTGGGATTTGGGCTGGGAGGTAACCAGATTATCATAGAATATTCCAATGGTTTAGTACTGTTCAGTTGTTGTACCTTAAAGATGTTAAATAAATCTAATAGTCCTGGCTCAATTTATTTGAGAGCTAGCAAGGTTAAGAGAAAAATGGCAACACTTATAAATTTCCACTAACATTATAAAACAAAACAAAACACAGAGCTAAAACAATGGAGGATGGTCCCAATTAATGCAGAAACTGGAAAGCTCCTCTACTGTCTGTTACCGTATTGGCTAAGGTCACTGCTGGATGTGGGGAGGTTTGGCACCCCAAGTTTACAAACTGGACAAAACCCTAAGAAAGCCCAGAGCATAAAAGCAGAAAGATGAATACTTCTGTGGAGAAGTGCCAGCCACTACACTCAGAGGCAAGCTGTGGTGTCCGGACATCCGCAGGGCTGGCTTTTCTGGCTCAAGTCCATATTGTTCCTCTTTGCATGAGTTTCCATCACCGCACAATAAGCAGTGGTTGGCTTATCCCCTCACTAAAACCAGATGACTGTACTCAGCCATTCTGTGACTCAGCTTGGTGGCTCTGCTGGCTTCTCCATTACTGGACAATGGACGTGGACCAAACAGCCTTTCTTGACTGCATTCACAAGCGTTACTAGATTGCTAATTTCAAGGGCACCAACGAGTCATAATAAAATACTAACACTGTCAAAATAATGATGGAAAAGAATGATGATGTAAGCAGACTTTACCAGTTTTTCTAGATACTCTTTTCATGGTGTGCTGGCTAGCTTTCATGTCAACTTGACACAAGTTAGAGTTATTTGGGTAGAGGGACCCTCAATTGAGAAAATGCCCCTTCTCAACTGGCCACAGCCTGTGTGGCATTTTCTTAATTGATGACAGGTATGGGGGCAGTGGAACAAGCTCCTTGTGGGTGATGCCATTCTGAGCAGGTGGTCCTCCTGGGTGCTATCAAAAAGCTCCAAACCATGAGGAGCAAGCCAGCAAACAGCCATCTTCTATGACCTCTGCATCAGCTCCTGCGTTCAGGATCCCGTCCTGGCATACCTCGGCAATAAAGTGTGACCCTAGATTTGTAAGCTGAAATAAACCCTTTCCTCATGTTGCTTTTGGTCTTGGCGTTTTGTCACAGCAATAGAAACTCAAAAAGACACATGGTGATGTTTAAAAGTAGAATTAACTATCCTATCCCAAGTCATGAATTCCATCTCTTTCACACAATTCCTAGATAACTGAACACAAGGCCTAAAGCTAAATCCTGTCTTAGTCACTTTGTAATGCTGCTGCTCGGTTGTCCCTTGTTTTTTACCTGTTTTGCTCTATGGACCACTTTGGCAAACTTGGGACTCCACCAGATACCTTTCTGTTGTGATATTTTTAAATATATGGCATAAGATGTATGGAATGTCTACAGACACCAATTACACAACAATATTATTCTGGTCCAAGATTCCTGTACTTCAGGTCCAAGTCCCTGAAACTCCCATCTTTTGACAACCCTTCACTCAGATGTCGAAATGACTCTATACATTAGAAACACACACATATACAACTATAAGTTATATATATATACTCTATAAGTTTTATATATATATATAACTATAAGTTATATGTATAACTATAACATATATATAACTCTATAAGTTATATATAATATAAATGGCATATATAAAACTCTATAAGATATACATATATATAACTTTAGATAACATATATATACAACTATAATATATATATATATCAGCAAGCTAGAAATGTTATCTGAGTAGGAAAAGGAAAATAATATTCTTTCTTAACACATCAAGACCTTAACACATTAACATACCTAGCAGCTTGCTCATGTTGTTGATTCTTTGTAGGTGAATATAGTAGCGAATAAGAAGGATCCACGTAACATCCACTTTGGAGAGATTCCTCTTTCTCCCATCTATACAGTCATACACATCATCATTTTCGCACATAAGTGAGCTGGGAGTCTGGAAAACAACTTGGTAGTTTTCTGAAAGCAAAACAAACAAACAATAATAATATGATACAATGCCATCCTTTTCCTGAAATAAATCTATGCATAGAGTCTGAGGGGGAGAAAGACTGTTACATGAGCAAATGTTCAATTTAAGAAAAAAATGTAACACAAAGGTACCAAACAAAGTGTTAAAAGAAAAAGACTATGGTGAGATATTTAGCACACATATTGTTGCTGCTTTTTAAAATAAAGATTTATTTTTATTTTATGTGTATGAGTGATTTACCTGCATTATGTATATGTGTATGTATGTGTACCATGTATGTATGAGTATCATGTATATATGGGTACCATGTATATCTGAGTACCATTAGTGACATCTTAAAGAAAACAAAGCATGCACACACTTACTCAGGGGTGCAACAGCCCACAAGAGGATACAGCAGGATCTAACAAAATGGAAAATGAAGCTATCCATGTGTGCGCATGGAGTCTTGTGCAAAGATGTGCCCAGTAGTTTTGCAATAGAAAAAGGAAACTATGAAACAGGAAACAGTGTGTTTCTTTGACTGGAAAGTAGAATAAGCTAGATTCCTCCATAAGGGAGGAAGTGTAGTGTGGAGGCTCTGCCCTTGTCTCGGCAGCGATGCCCCCTAGTGGGAGAGGTGACAATCTCTGTGCCTCCTGCTTGTCTGTGAACTGTGAGTGCGCATATAGAGAGATGCTGCAAATCAGCCATCAGCTGAGGTGCAGATTTGACAAGAAAGAAGTATCATGTGGTGCCACTACGTAAATTCAAGGGCATGTAGTACAATTCCTTATGTGGCTTGTGTACAAACATTTACATTTGATATTTGATCAGGGAACGGCAATTGTCTCTGGGGGATGAAAGACATTGAGATGAGAGGGGTCTTCTGTGGGTAACAGTCTAGGCATGTTTTCTTGACTAATAAATTGAGTTTCCATGTACTTATTGTTACCAGGGAATGATGCTTCTCTGATTGGCTGCCTAGCTGTGTAACATTTACCACCCACCTAAGAAAAAAAATACTGCCCCTGTGCTTTCAGAGTACCTCATAAATAGCCCTTCCTTAAAACCATTTACCTGGCTGTCTGAAGCCACCAGCCACCAGTAACCATTAATCAAACTTTTGTACTAGGAATCACACAACTGTCACTGCAGTCTTTATAATCTTTTGGAAACTCTGTTTGGAGAAAACTTACATGTGTTTACAATCTTTTTGCACTAAGCATTCTACTTTTAAATTTTATCCAAGATGTGTATAGGTGTAGTTCATTGTTTCTTTTTTTTTTTCAACTTTTATTAGATATTTTCTTCATTTACATTTCAAGTGTTATCCAGAAAGTTCCCTATACCCTCCCCCCTCCCGACCCTGCTCCCCTACCCATCCGCTCCCACCCCTTGGCCCTGGCGTTCCCCTGTATTGGGGCTTATAAAGTCTGCATAACCAAGGGGCCTCTCTTCCCACTGATGGCCAACTAGGCCATCCTCTTCTATATATGCAGCTAGAGACACGAGCCCAGGGGGTACTAGTTAGTTCATGGTTATTCTTCCACTTTTATGGTTGAAGACCCCTTCAGCTCCTTGGGTACTTTCTTTTACATTGCTTTCTAGTGTGCTATTGACTAAAAACAGTGCAATTTGTTTATCTGATCTGTTGTTGATAGACATGTGAGTTTTCTGATTATATATTTAGTTCTTAAAGAATTATTTTTATGTTATGAGTGTCAGTTTGCATGTAGTCCATTACCTTGTGAATGCCTTGTACGCATGGAAGCCAGAAGAGACTATTGGATTCCCTGTATCTGGGGTGACAGATGGGTGTGAGCTACCATATGGGTGCTTTTAAGCACGGATCCACCTCCCCAGCCCCTGTATTTTGATTTGTTTTTATTTTGCCGTCTTAAACAAGACTGTCATGAATATCTAAGTATATATTATACAATACTTCAGTGTACAAATTTGCTGGGAATTAGATTTAGTAGTTTATTTTCTTGTATTTTTTTTAAAGAATCTTGCTTTGCTCTTTTGTATAAATTTTAACAGTTTATCACCTACCACCAAGATGCAACTTTTAAAAATTGTTACGGAAGCTTCATTAAATTTACATATCATCCTTAAAAGACTTGCAGAAGTGTGCCCCTGACAGCCATACAGATGGCACACTCTCTCCTGTATTTGTCAATACATTTTGATGTGTTCCTTATTTATAGCATTAGTTAATCACTAGTAATTTAACCTTTTAAAGGTACTATCTTTGGAAGTCTATAGAAATAAAATATTTTTTAAATTATATTTTACTTTTAATTTATTTTTTACACTTCATATTCCATTCCCCACGCAACCCCCATCTACCCTCCGACTGTTCCACATCCATACCTCCTCCCCACCCCACCCCGTTTCCACATGGATGTCCCCACTCACACCCCACCTGACCTCTAAACTCCCTGGGTCCTCCAGTCTCTTGAGGGTTAGGTGCATCATCTCTGAATGAACACAGACCCAGAAGTCCTCTACTATATGAGTGTTGGGGGCCTCATATCAGCTAGTGTATACTGTCTGTTTGGTGGTCCAATGTTTGAGAAATCTCAGGGGTCCAAATTAATTGAGATTGCTGGTCCTCCTACAGGGTCGCCCTTCTCCTCAGGTTCTTTCAGCCTTCCCTAATTCAACAACAGGGGTCAGCAGCTTCTGTCCATTGTTTGGGTGCAAATATCTGTATCTGACTCTTTCAGCTGCTTGTTGGGTCTTTTGGAAGGCAGTCATGATAAATCCCTTTTTGTGAGCACTCCATAGCCTCAGTATCCAGTCTTGGGACCTCTCCTTGAGCTGGATCCCACTTTGGGCCTGTCACTGGACCTTCTTTTCCTCATTTCCATCCCTGAAATTCTTTCAGACAGGAACAATTATGGGTCAGAGTTGTGACTGTAGGATGGCAACCCCATCCCTCACTTGATGTACTGTCTTCCTGCTGGAGGTGGGCTCTACAAGTTCCCTCTCCCCACTGTTGGGCATTTCATCTAAGGTCCCTCCCTTTGAGTCCTGGGAGTCTGAGATATTGGAAATTTCCCCCCTGTGCCAATGACTTAAAGGTTCTTTCCCACTTTCTCTTCTATTAGATTCAGTGTATCTGGTTTTATGTTGCGGTCCTTGATCTATTTGGACTTGAGCTTTATACAAGTTGACAAATATGGGTCTATTTTCATTCTTCTACATACAGACAGCCAGTTAGACCAGCATCATTTATTGAAGATGCTTTCTTTTTTCCATTGCATATTTTTGGCATCTTTGTCAAAGATTAGGTGACCCTAGTATGTGGTTTTATTTCTAGGTCTTCAATTCTATTCCATTGATCAACATGTCTGTCTCTGTACCAATACCATGTAGGTTTTTTTGTTTTGTTTTTGTTTCTGTTTTTGTTTTTTTTGTTTGTTTCTGTTTTTGTTTTTAATGTTTTTGTTTTGGGGTATTTTTTTTTTTTTTTGGTTTTGGTTTTTCAAGACAGGGTTTCTCTGTATAGCCCTGGCTGTCTTGAAACTCACTTGGTAGACCAGGCTGGCCATGCAGTTTTTATCACTATTGCTCTGTAGTAAAGTTTGAGGTCAGGGATGGTGATTCCCCCAGCTGTTCTTTTATTGTTAAGAATTGTTTTTGCTATTCTGGGTTTTTTGCCTTTCCAGATGAATTTGAGAATTGCTCTTTCCATGTATTTGAAGAATTGTGTTTGCATTTTGATGGGGATTGCATTGAACCTATAGATTGCCTTTGGTAGAATGGCCATTTTTACTATGTTAATCCCACCAATCCATGAGCATGGGAGATGTCTCCATTTTTCTGTGATCTTTGATTTCTTTCTTGAGAGACTTGAAGCTATTGTCATACAGGTCTTTCACTTGTTTGGTTAGAGTTACCCCCAAGATATTTTGTACTATTTGTGGCTATTGTGAAGGGGATATGTAGGAGTTGGAGGGAGAGAGGGAGAGGTACATTACCTTGTGAATGCCTTGTATGCATGGAAGCCAGGAAAAGAGTATTGAATTCCCTCTACACACATACACACACGATCTTTTTATTGACTCCAATCAGTGTTAGCTTTTTATATACACAAGTATTTGGAATTGACAATTTAGGATTGGATAACCTACGAGCTGAGGGGTTTGTCTCTACAGAGAACTAATTCTTCCCCCACTCAGCAACCAATGATTGCTTGGAGCTCTTCATATAGAGAGGGGACCTTTGTGAATGTTTTCTCCATCGACATTGGTGTGTTAACTGGTGTGGTCATTTTGTAGGTCTTGTTTTAGCAGCCCTAAAGATGAGATTTCATAGATTCAGCTTCCATTGTGTCTAAGAAATTCTATCTTGCAGCCGGCATCAAACCTTTTCTTTCCCTCTTTCACCATGTTACCTGAGCCTTAGGCATAAGGAATATGCTACAGGTATTCCAACCAGGGCCAGTCACCCATTGACCACCATCTACCTTTTGTCCAGTTGTAGATTTCTGCATATCTTCTTTCCACTGCAAAAGGAGTCTTTGAGGATGGGTGTGATTTACACTTACCTGTGGGTATAACATATTTAGAATACAGCTGGAAGCTGTATTGAATTAGGAAACTTTAGATTTTCCTCTGGGGTCTATGACCTCCGCTCCTGCCACAAGTTCTTTCTTAGGTTTAGAGCTTCCTTCTATAGAACCGGTCTTAAGTCCAATTAAACAACTGTTAATTACTACAAAGATATAAGTGCCACTATTACATCATTGGTGATATTCTGACAGGCAAATTGTGGACAGACAACAGTCCATGGGCTTTTATAGCTGGGTGGGACTGCTGATAACTTTTTTCCTTTGGCAGTTTGCAGAGCACCTTCCAATAATGTGGGAACTGATCTTCACAGAGAGCCTTTCAGGTCAACACCAGGATATTAAGCATTAGGATCTTCTCTTCAAGTTCTGGGAGGCAACAGCAATAGCCTATGTTTTGGAGGAATATCTTGGACCTCTTCCTGACTAACAATTCAAAGGAAGGCATTTTTTATTTGTCTTTTCCCCTTGCCTAGAACTGGGGTTCTCTATAGATATACTACAGCTTCTTTATGGTACAACTTCCTTTATGTGTGCATGTATGTATGTATGTATGTATGCATGCATGTGTATATGTGTATATATTACAAATTGGTGCATTAGATAGATAGATAGATAGATAGATAGATAGATAGATAGATAGATGTAGATGCACACCGTACTTTTAAATAAGCTTATAAAATAATGTTTTCCTATAGCTTTTTCAAACATATTTAGTGTTATTTTCTCCTTTCAACTCTTGCTCTCTTACTCTCCATCCCCAACTCTAGTGAACTCCTCCACCCCACTTTTTCTTCTTCCCCATTTTATGGCACCCATGTTCCATTGTTCTCCTTTCTGGAGCTTATTCTCTGGACCTTCCCCATTGTTCCTTTCTGCTTTTCTGGCTTCTGCAGTTACTCTTAATTATATATGTGGTTTTCCTGGCTCTGGGTTACCTCACTCATATAACAGTTTCCAGTTCCTTCTATTTACCTGCAGGCTTCATTTTTCTATATAGATTTAAAAAATTCCATTGTGTCTATATCCATTTTCCGTTCCCTAGCGATTTTGAATAGAGTGGCAGTCAAAGTGTCCAAGCAAATATCCCTGCAGGAAGATATCTGGCGATGTGCCTGGCTCATTTGGAAGATATACTTTCTGCTTTTAAACAATTCTCTACCCTGATCTCCTGTGGGCTGCAGCATGTTGCCCTTCTCCAGGGAGTTAGGGGTGACCCTCTCGTCCACATCCTGGCCACCATTTGTTGCAAGTTGCTTTCTTGACCTTATCATTCTCTCTGGGATTAGATGAAATCTCAAAGCAGTTTTAATGTATATTTTCTTGATTGCTAAGGACATACGGACATGGAAGACATTTGTAGGTAAGAAACGACATCTTGCATACAGCAGCTCTGCTAAATGCGTCTTCCTGTCCCTAGCTTGGAGGCCTACGTGTGAGAATCGTTCATGGCTAAGGATAAGTCATTAATATTATTTCTTTTCTGCATATTATCATGCCACATAGAATATCCAGGACAATTTTGAAGTCATGATAAGCATTTCACTTCTGCTTATAATGGCAGGAGTTTAGCATTCAAACATATAACATAAGTGGTAAGAGAGGTTTTCCCACTCAAAACTCTACTATTTTATTTTATGTTCAAGTGTGTGTGTGGAGGGGGGGATAGATGCCTATGGCCAGAATAGGGTGTCAAAAGCCCTGGAACTAGAGTTCCAGGTGGCTGTGAGTGGCCCAATGTGGGCACATGGACTGGAGCTCAGGTCCCCTACAAGAGCAGTGCACATGCTTATTTCCTGAGCCATGTCTCCAACCCCTTAGAATTTATTTAAATGAAAGAAATTGCCTTTAATGCAAGTTTTGGAGTCATGGATGATTGTTTAATTTTACTGAAATTTTTTTGTGTGCCTGTTTGAGATGATGATTATTTTTATCTACTAATGTAGTGATTGGTTTTAATAGATTTCCTAAGTTTGAAGTGCATTTGCATTCATGGAAGTAATCCAATTTGACAACATGTTATCTTTTAACAGGCTGCTTATTTTCACTACTCATGCATGTATATGATCAAAAATAACACTTCCTCTCCCCAGAGGCAAGTATTCTCAACCATTTGTACTTTACTTCTTTTAGTGGTTAGTTTTAGCTTTTAAAATAATTTTCTTATAGTACTTTCCATAAATTGTCAGTATTCAAGAATGGACTGAGTAGGGGCTGGCAAGATGGCTCAGCGGGTAAGAGCACTAGACTGCTCTTCCAAAGTTCCTGAGTTCAAATCCTAGCATATGGTGGCTCACAGCCACCTGTAATGAGATCTGATGCCCTCTCTTAGTGTGTCTGAAGACAGCTACAGTGTATTTATGTATAATAATAAATAAATATTTGGACCAGAGCAAGTAGGGACTAAACGAGCAGAGTTGACTGAAGCGAAAGGGGCTGACCAGAGTGAATGGGGTTGACTGGAACAAGTAGAGGTCCTAAAATTCAATTCCCAAGAACCACATGAAGGCTCACAACCATCTGTACAACTACAGTCTACTCATATACATAAAATAATTAAATAAATCTTTAAAAAGAATTGATTGATTAGCTTTCTGTGACATTAACTCAGAGGCCACTCTTCTAGCCTTCAAAACTGTAACAGGTACATAGCCACATCTGGCCCTCCTATGCCTGGTTCTCCTATGTCCAGTCCTCTTATGTCTGGCCCTCCTATATCTGGTCTTCCTATGCCTGGTCCCCTTATGCTACCATATACCCATGATGTTCTAAAAGCCCTCTAATATCAAATATGGATGATAGCTCTGGATATCTTACTTCATAACCTAAGAGCACCTGCTCCTTTGTTCCCTTCCAAAATTTCTCTTGTCAAAATGAACAACTATTACACTCTTGTCTGTATTCATAACCTTTGTTTATTTTACCTCTAAGATGAAAATCAATAAAGAATACTTGCTGAATGCTATGGCACACCCATGACTCCTGCACATGGGTGTGGAGGCAGAAGTGTCAAGAATCCACAGTCATCCTAAGTCACATAATGCCCCATCTCAGGAGAGAAAGGAGGAAGAGTAGGAGGAACGAGGAGAAGTAGAAGGAAGAGGAATAGAAAGGAGGAGGAGGAAGGAGAAGGGGGAGGACGGGGAGGAGGAGGAAGAAGGAAGAGGAGAAAGAAGGGGGAAGAGGAAGAGGAGAACTTAAATTAGGATTAGGAATGCTCAATCAATAAGACCAGATTTCTTCCATGAGGGTTTAATGTCACAATCCCACAGCCCATAAAGAATAAAGAATGTAGTATGAAGATCAAATGGCTAATTTTAATTCCTAACAGCCACCGAATCATGCCGTCACTCCATTGGACCATGAATCTTTTATCTCTGAATATTTCTTCCTTAGTGAGAGAAATAACATTTTCATTTCACTGTATCCTTTGGGGAAGGGAGGGCTGAAAGAGGGTTTCCCTGTGTACCCCTCGTCCATCCTGGAACTCACTCTGTAGACCAGGCTGTCATCAAACTTAGAAATCCACCTGCCTGCGTTTCCCTAGTTGCTGGGACTAAAGGCGTGTGCTACCACCTCCACCATATTCTTAGTGTCTCCTAACTTCCTGATTATTCTCTCTGCTGTCTTGCATCCACTCATGTTTCCTGGCAGTTTTCTTGAGATTGCCAGCCTTACGGTCTACTCTACACAGGTGCATTGTGGGTGGTCACATAACGAGCAACGCTGAGAAGCCGCCCCTCCCCCTTCATTGCAATCTTGCATGGGAGGATGCATTGTTAAGAAATCCTGAAAATAGTTGACCAATTTGTAAGCCATTTGAGTCCTTACAGGACCCCAAAACTTATGACTTAGTGAAATACAGGCATATTTCCCCCTTAGTCCCTCAAAGACTCTGGCGTCCTCCCATCTGCTGTTGCTGGAATGGAGTTAACACTCATCAAATCCATCCTCCTTCTAACCCACCTGTGCTACCTCACTCTGAAAGGTACCTTTTTCAATCAACTCATTATCTGTGGTAATTTAAAGCTTCATTTTGGGCCCAGCTGTTTACTTATTTTGTTTGTTTGTTTTTTATTTGTGTTGCATGGCTCCTGGTAAAACTTTTCAACTTTAAGTCTCATTTCTCCCTTTGGCACTGAAAAATAGTTTTCTATTGATTTCTGTGATGACTTCCTTTGATTTTTTTTATCCTACTACATCTCAGATGTATATTGGTTGACATTAAAATATTTTCACTGATTTACTCTCCCTTGATTTCTTCTCGTCCTTCTTACCTTCTTACCTTTCTTATCCCACAGAAGCAGGCACTAGGTTGATATACAACACAGTTCATACCTGAACAGCATGTATGGCCCTCTGCTGCTGTGAAGAAATATGGTTATCTAAATAAAAGGCTAGGGTTTGTTGTCTATCCACATAAAGAAAGTCAATCTTGACTTCAGCTTCCCATCACACACAAGAGTCACACATAAAAATAGACTCTGCATGAAATGTGGATCTAAAGGTGAATGATAAAAGAAAAACAGGGACACAGGGAGGTGTCTTCATGATTTTTTTGTCAGAAAATATTTCTGCAATCGAACATCAAGAATACAAACCACAACAGAAAACACCTGTGTATTAAGACACACACTCACGTCCCTAGCACAGGGGCAGGAGGACTGAAAGTTCAAGACTGACCCGAAACGGAGAGCAAAACCCTGCTGTACTGGCGAGTTTTGTGTCAACTTCACACAGCTGGAGTTATCACAGAGAAAGGAGCTTCAGTTGAGGAAATGCCTCCATGAGATCCAGCTGTAAGGCATTTTCTCAATTAGTGATCAAGGGGGGAAAGGCCCCTTGTGGGTGGGACCATCTCTGGGCTGGTAGTCTTGGGTTCTATAAGAGAGCAGGCTGAGCAAGCCAGGGGAAGCAAGCCAGTAAGGAACATCCCTCCATGGCCTCTGCATCAGCTCCTGCTTCCTGACCTGCTTGAGTTCCAGTCCTGACTTCCATTGGTGATGAACAGCAGTATGGAAGTGTAAGTTGAATTAACCCTTTTCTCCCCAACTTGCTTCTTGGTCATGATGTTTGTACAGGAACAGAAACCCTGACTAAGACTCATGTCTTTTAAAAATGGGGGTATAAACTGTACAATAATAGAAGTAAAAGCTTTGCGTAATCAAAAATTAATTAAAATAAAAAGTCAAAACAGAATGGGGAAAGATGATTACATATATGTAATCAGCAAAATGTTCATACTGAAACATATAAAGAACATTTGCAGATCTCTAAAACAGAGAGAAAACTCCCAAGGAAAAATATGGATGGTTATAAGAGGGTCCCTCCAAAGGATATGCAATAGCCAATATACAATACAGAATACAGTATGATCAGCAAAATAGATTTCAAACTAAACTGCCTTGGAGAACTTGTAAAGATGCACATATGCCCTCTGATGCAGCAATTCTACTCGTTGGTGCATATATCTCTATCTCTATTCCTCTATATCCACATCACTATCCATCCATCCATTCATCCATCCATTTATCCATCCATTATCTATCTATCTATCATCTGTCTATCCATCTATCCATCTATCCATCCAACTATCATCTATCTATCCATCCATCCATCAATCTATCATCTATCTATCTATCTATCTATCTTTTATTGATTTATCTCTGTACCCAAAAGATCTCACAGTGTGTTCAGAGCAGACTTTTTCACAACAGTCTTCAGTGTTTACATATGGACAATAAACAGTGCTATTACATCCACAAAAGACCGAGTCTCTCAGATAGTGTTGAACAAAATCTAGCTGAAATAATGCAGTCATTTCATTTCTACAAAATCCAAAAGCTGTCTAAACTTATGTTAGAAATTAGAAGGCAGAACAACCAGAAAACAAGTAATAACAGCACCAATTCAATTTCGAGTAAATCAAGAAAGAGAGGAAATCTCAAACCACGAAATATGCAGTTATTCCCAAAGCAGATGCTATGGAATAGAGAGCACAGACAAGGAGGTAGAAGGTGACGCTGAGCAGGAAACCCCAGAGAGACATTGATAATGGAGAATGGGAGTGTGGGGCCATTCAAGTAGTTTTGACATCCATAGCACAGAAGAAAAAGGAATTGAAATGTAAATATAATGTGATAATCCAAAACTGTGTTACAGGGTTTAAATTTAAAACTGAACAGCCAGTGGAGCATCATCTAGATTAATGGTTCTCAACTTTCCTACTGCTGAGACTCTTTAATATAGTTCCTCAGGTTGTGGTGACCCCGACCATAACATTATCTTTGTTGGATTGGCCAGAGACATGCACCCCAAACCTACACACTCACGCAGCTTTGCCCCAGTGACTTTACCCAGTGCTCATCCTGAGGTCTAAGGATGAGGTCGAAGGGTTAAAGATCTGCAAGTCCTGTTGGCAGTTATTGCTCCTGGATGAAAGCTCACTCCACCCCACCATAACATTGTAAAAACAGTCAAATAAATGCGCTTAAAATGGAACTGAAAACACAGAGAATCCCTTTCTACCCCCTCAGCAGAATTACATGCTTAAATGACAAATGGCTTCTATTTACTGATACAGTTGGTCTGAGCGTTTGCTTGTGTTTGTCTAATGATATCAACACCAAAACCCCCAACAAGATTTCCCTTTGTGCCAATGTTAGCAGGAAAGCAAAGTGCTCAGAGCACTGAAGAATTCTGTTTTCAACCTAACCATTTACGATGGAGTATGCCTCCATTTACAGAGAGGGTGCCAGGAAGTGGGGAACTTGCCATAATGGGAAGCCAGGAAGAGGGGGGGTATCACACTGCCAAGCTATCCTTGGGTTCTTCATGTGAAACAAATAAATTAATTAAAATGCCATGTTCGTTTAAATCCTTCTGGCTTGACGAGGCTGTAAAAGTCATTAAAGCTATTAACTCTACACAACTTTTTCTTTTTCATATCCTGTATAACAAAACATGAAGAGCATGCAAGGCCTCTCTACTGTGTGTGTGTGTGTGTGTGTGTGTGTGTGTGTGTGTGTGTGTGTGTGCGCGCGCACAAGGGCTCTTCCAGAGCTGCAACTTGAATGTGCTTTACCCATTCTCATGAAACATCATTTAACTTGAAATAACAACTGACCTGCTATATGATGAGTTGGGGCATAGATAGGTGGGCAAACATCTGAAAAAACTAAAAGTCCTCTGGACTTCAAGGGAAGCATCTGACAGGACTTGGTGTCATTAGTAAATAAATATTCAAGTCCTCAAGTAGAAATTCTGAATTTTGGTAAGTTTCTATCTACCACTAAGAATTTTTCAGTACTTAATTTTTTTTTTCTCCTGAAAGGCATGATGGTGGTGTTTTAAGTTTACAGTGTTTGCTGTTAGCCAAGGAAATAGACCAGCATTCAGATGTTCCCATTCCTCCAGAAACCAAGGTTTTCCAAAGGCTTAAGCTGTCACGGGGACCCCACACTAGTCTCAGCACTTTGGCCCTTCTATCTGTTGAAAGAATGCAGAGACACACAGAGTACAACATCACAACATCGGAGACAGCTGGAGTCTTCTAGAAAGTAAAGTAGATCCCTCTCAAAGGGTAGGTAGGCAGTAGCCACTGACCACTGCAAAGGAGAGAGGGTGGTAGTCAGAGGGGCCACTGCTGTGTTGGTTTCCATTCTTAGGGATGCTTTATAGTGTTTCTTAACATCCCTAAACTAGATGGATTTCCTGGGGGCAGTTCTCCTGTTCAGGTGATTAACTGCCCTACCAATCAAGGAACAGAGCCAAGTAGATGACTCTTGTCAGGGTATGGGCATCAATGAGACCAGTGTCTCACTACAGCTTCCTGCTGTCCTACAGCTTCCTGCTGTCCTACAGCTTCCTGCTGTCCTACAGCTTCCTGCTGTCCTACAGCTTCCTGCTGTCCTACAGCTTCCTGCTGTCCGTCTGTGGAGTAACTTACACTTTACTAACCCTTTCCTAGTGGTGTCTGCCTCCCTCACCCTTTATTGGGCAGAGGCCTATTAACGAAGACTGGGGCTCAAACTAATGCCAATCCCCTATAAAATACCACAGTAATGGCGCATCTTTATGACTCAGATAACGTACTTAGTAACAGGGTCTCTAGGAATTAGATACCATCTTCAATCCTCATGGAGACCCCAAGCCTCTAAAGGAATGGAACATGCCAATTAGATCCTAAATTTACCTGTTAAAACGCTTGGTCAGGAGACTCATCTACCCTAGGAGACAGTTCCCAGAAGCTCTCTTGAGAGTCTGCAGAGGTCCTCACTGGCCCTGGCTCAAGCATGGTAGCATCCTTTTATGGTACCATTTTCTAAATTCAGATCTGTTCCTGGGTGACAGAGCCCAGGCTTTAAGCCAATTTGCTTTCTCTATTCAATGGATTCCAACAGTACAATCATTCCACAGGCATGATTCCAGGGGCTGCAGAGATGGCTCAGTGGTTAAGAGCATTGGCTTCTCTTCCAGAGGGCCTCAGCTGGATTCCCAGCACCCACATGTCGGCTCACAACTGCCTCTAGTTCCAGGGAACTCGATAACCACAGATAGATAGACATGCAAACATAACACCAATGCACATAAGATAAGAATAAATGAATTATTCTTGGTTCCAAAGACAGCCAAAGTCACCAGAAAAAGAACAGAAGTCTCTTTTCCTAGTGGGAGAGCAGGTACTAATTGAAACTTACAGGGAGGACTCTGTGAAAGGCACCTTGCCTATGCTTTTATCTTCTACAGGCATCAAATTCCTGGGATTTGATAACTATATCCATCACTCCCTAGTTAAACGTTAGTAAGAGAACCCTCCAAGAAGTCACCTCCTACCATGTGATGAAGACTGAAGTCCATCCAAATGGACCTGACAATCACCTGAACAGAAAAATCTCCTGATGAAAGCTATCCGTGCTAGAGGCTTAAGAAATAGATAAATCCTACCTAAAGCTGTAGGCTGATCCAATTTGGCCATTGTCCCTGCGCCACTTGCTGCCCACTCGTCCTTTAGAGGGACGTTTCTCTTGTAAACTCTACCCACCTTCCCCTCTCTGTGCTGTCTTCTCTCAATTCCTTCAACAGAGATCAAAAGTACGATCGAGCCCGTGGAAAGCCAAGGACAGATATCTCTGAGATACTATATAGTGTTAGAAATCCTGCCTGAGGCAGAGGTTCAGGTAGATGGCAAGGTGGGCCGACATACCTTAATGGATTATAACAGAGAAAGAAAACATTAGTGATGTGGGTTTCAGAGAATACCCCAGAGTTAACTCCCCACTCCCCAAAATCTCACTTCACTAGCAATGCTTAGGATGCAAAGAAGAATATTAATTATTTGAAGAAGCCCTTTAAATATGCAACATTTTCTAACTACATATCTGTGTGAGGCTGGATTTTCTTTACTTACTTCAATGAAAACATTACATTTCTGCAGATTTGCTTTAGAAGAAGGTTAGAGAGTTCAACTCATTTTTAGGAAACCAGATATTAAATATATTTGCAAGATGTTATCTCTTCTAACTTATGGTAGGTTTATTAATAATCTTTTTAAATGAATAAACTTTAACTTCCAGTTTTAATTTCTAGCATAGCTTTATTACTTCCATAGCAATAGATCTAATTTTTTTAAACCTCTATAAAGATAATTTTGAGGAAATTATATCTTTCCAGACAGTTATAAATTTTATAGAGCTTTTCAAATTTATTTTCCTGGAGTGGAATAAAAATAAACCTGTAACAATTTAATTTTTCACTGTCAATGGTTACTTTCCTATTAGTATTTATCACTTATGAGGAGTATTTTTATAGTTACATTCCCTAACATTTTAATTTGACTAATAGTAAGGTCTCACTTTTGCCCAGGATTATTTATTTTCATTTATTTATTTTTACATCCCATCCACGGTCCCCCTTCTCTCTTCCCAGTCCTCCTCCTCAGTCTCCCCTCTTCACCCTCTCCCCATCCACTCCTCTTCTGTTTTTCTTCCTTGGAGGGCCACCAGCCTCCCATGGATATCAATCAGCCATGGCATATCAAGTTGCAGTAAGACTAGGTCCCCCGTCTCCTATCAAGGCTAGACAAAGCAACCCAGTAAGAGGAAAAGGCTCCCAAAAGCAGGCAACAGAGTCAGAAACAGCCCCTGTTCCCACCGTTAGGAGTTCCATAGGAAGACCCAGCTACACAATGACAACATATGTGCACAGGGCCTGGGTCAGACTCAGTCGGGCTCCCTGGGTGCCAGTTCAGTCTCTGTGAGCCTGTAGGAGAGCCCAGGTGAGTCAATTCTGTGGGTTTTCTTGTGGTGTCCTTGATCCTTCTGGCTCCTACAATCCTCCCTCCCCTTTTCCACAGAATTCCCACAGAAAAAAATTAAATTGTTCCAGGTTTATTTTTATGCCACTCCAGAAAAAATAAATTCGAAAAGCTCTATAAAATTCCACTGAATGTTTGGCTGTGGTCTCTGCATCTGTTTGGCTGTGGTCTCTGCATCTGTTTGGCTGTGGTCTCTGCATCTGCTTGGCTGTGGTCTCTGCATCTGTTTGGCTGTGGTCTCTGCATCTGTTTGGCTGTGGTCTCTGCATCTGTTTGGCTGTGGTCTCTGCATCTGTTCCCTTCAGTTGCTAGGTGTAGCCTCTCAGATGACAACTGGGCTAGGGACCAATCAATCTATTACAGCGACGTATCATTAGGAATCAGTTCATTGACTTGTGTTTGTTTGTTTGTTTGGGGTATTATTTTTGTTTGCTTGCTTGCTTACTTGCTTCGTTATTTTTGGTTTTGGTTTTGTTGTTTGTTTTGTTTTGTTTTGTCAGTTGTTTCTGGTTCTATCCTTGGTCTTTGGACTGCCCAGCCTCTGGGCCTCCAGGCAGTGTCGGGTGGGCTTCCTTTCTATCATATACACACTGAATATATATTATACTGTTAAATGGTTTTATGAAATCCAACATAATTTGTATACTAAAACACAGTCATATTATGTAAAAAGGAAGTCTCAAATTCATGTCCCACCTCATAGGCCTATTCAAATTCAAGTCATTTAGAAAGGTTAAAAGCTGTTTAGTTGATTGTTGAGTTGATAAAAGCTCAGGTCATCTGGAAGGAGTAAACCTCCATTGAAACTAAGGTGCCTCCATCAGTCTGTAAGGCATTTTTTTCTTTATTAATGTGGGAGGGCCCAGCCAACTGCCAGTGGTGCCACCCCTGGGCAGGTGATCTAGGGTAATATAAAAAGGTGGATGGAGCAAGCCATGGTGAATGAGCCAGGAAGCACATCCATCCAAGGTCGGCCTCAGCTCCTGCCTCCAGAGCCCAGCCTTGAGCTCCTGTATTGCCTTCTCTCAATGATTGAGTGTGATAAGTATTTGTAATCCAAAATACGTTTGTTCGTGGTGGTTATCACATCAATAAAAAACAAACTAAAATGAGTTTAAAACTAAAAGAGATGATCAGATACATAATAGGGAAATAGAAAACAAAAGAAAGCAATACTTATGATCTTAGCTTCTAGACAAAGTAAAATCTGATGTAAGTGTAAAATGCTAAAGTAATACAGAAGAAGGACCTTTGCAGTCTGAGTGGGGATAATGTTTTTTGCAAATAGAATCAGGATAAAGTGATGCTCCTGTACCACATGACTTCTGTACATGTTTGAAGCAAACGGAAACATCCCCATTATAAGAGCACAATGGTTAAGTTCATGACTAGCAACACAGCGTCCACAATATGAAAACAAAGCCTAAAACTGTTAGAGGAGAAACAGAAGCATCTTAGCTGTAGGAGACATTTACCTCATCGAGAGGGTGCTATTGCTACGAGGACCCAAGCTGCCCCATGCTTTTGTATAACTGAAGAGTAAAGGCTAGGTTTGATATGCTCAAGTGGTTAAAGAAACAAAAGGGGCGCATGAAAATTAAAGTGTTTTCAGTGGGCCACGACACACAGCTGCCACAATCGCTGCAACCAGAAACAAAAGCCCGAGATGCTTACCGCTCAGCTATGCGCAGAAGACACAGCGCCTGACTCTGACCTTTCTTCTGCAAATGACTGTGTGACAGAAACTATGGAAGAATAAATACAGTGACACTAACCTACAGGAATAAAATGGGGTTGAAGGTGTGGCTCAGTTGCTGGGATGCTTAGCTGGCATGTGAGTGGCCCTGGTTTCCATCCCCCAAACCACAGAAAACCTAGGCACAGTGGTTCACAACTGTAATTCTTGCACTTGGAGGGGGGGGGCAGGTCAGAAGTTCAAGATCACTGTTGGCTACATAGTGGATGTGAAACCTAGGGCTGCATGGAACCCTGCCAGGAGGAAGGAAGGAGGGAATGGATGAGAGAAATTACAACAGTCAGTAAAATATTTGAACATAGTGTTAAAATGTTCACATCAGAAAGGATTGGAGTCAAGAAGTAGAAAGGAGCTATAATGTTCCTTGTAAAATAATTAGGATAAAACTGCATCATTTTGAAATTAGTATCTAAATGTAATTCAACTCCAATAAAAATATAAGATTTTAAAAATTTTATACAACTTGTTTCTTGGGGTATTTAAAGCCATCAAAGACAATTTTAAAAAGAGTAAGAGAAAGAGACGGGAACTCATTCTAACACCTATTAAATGTCATGACGACAGTGTTACAGAATATACATGTCACACTGAAGCCAGAATATGGGAAGTAAGAGGAGTAGAATGAGAAGTACACAGGCAGGGTCCACTTCCGCTAAGGCTATGTGAGGTCATGTGACTCACTTAGCATGAGCCAACTAGAATTTCACAAGCCACTGGCAGAATCTGAAGTTGGGAGGACCCTTTTATAAATCTAGACATCATCAAAGAAAGTAGTAATACTTTTCTGCTTTATAGAAGTGATTTTTTTTTATCTGACAGAAATCCTATTTGGGGAAAAAAGGTTAAATAACAGATAAATTCTTCCCTTTGTCTTATAAAATGCTTTATTATGACATCTTTTGGGTCTCTGAGGTTTGAGGTGGTGTGTTCTGCAGCAACATCTAACCAGAACAGCAAACAGCAGATGTTGCCTCTCTCATAAGCACTCTGCTTCTTTCTTTCTTTTTAAATTTAAATTAAAAGGGGGTTTGGAGAATTTCATGCATGGGTAGTGATAAATTATTTTTACAGACATTATACGTACTCTTGGAGAAAAACATCAATGAATCTGTGCCGATGCCAGGCTGGCTTATACAACAATGTCTCATCTCCAAGTGTGCTTAGCTAGTCTCTGAATATGACTTCTTATGCTGAGGAAATTATGATGATAAATATTATGTTTTTAGAATTCCAGAGCTGTAGAAAGTGATGGCAGCGAAAAAATTAAAAGCTTCTCTGGCAGGTATGAACTCCAGCAGAGCTGGTGTGTGTCCCACATGTAAACCATGGCAGAGATATCCAATGTTGCAGACAAACTCCCAATTCTACAGCTTTCTCTATAAAATAAACAAAGTGGCTCTCTTGGTGGCCTCTTCATTTATATCTGGCTTCATTTCTACTTAGCTTCTTGTTTGTGTCTTCAGCTCCCTTCGCCCATCTGCGTCATTATAAACCCCCCAAAAGTTTCTCCTGTTTGAATGAGCCAGGGGTCCTGACTGCTGCACTAAAACCAGTGGTTAATAGGTGTGTAGTACCTCTGGTGGGCAACATAGGAAGCACAGGACAGAAGATGACCCATAACACCCTCTCATCTCAATGCTCAAAATCTGCCAATACATGAAGCTATGTGGCAAAGGAGAACTATGTTTGTCAGATCAAATCAAGGCTCTCTCCGACTGTTCTAGAGACAGAAAGACTACCCTGGGTTAGCTAGATGGTCCAATGTCACCATAGGCTCCTGGCAAATGGAAACAGAAGGCAGAAGAATGAGAACTGATGTCAGGATGGTTTAGAGATGCTGACTTGAAAGATGGGAAGGACACAAATGTCAAGGAACTTGGATGGCCTCTAGCAGAGACACTCCCTTGGGGCTTCCGAGGGTAGTGGTCCCCCTGACACAAACCAGGGGATGGATGTTAATTTTATATATCTGACTTTCAGCACTCATGATAAAATCTTGTTCTGCAAAGCCTGTGTTAGGGCAGGGACAGAGGCTGATGCATGGTCAGCAAGTGTCCACCCATGTCCTTGAGTGTTTCTCTATTGAGAAAAAAATTATGGTCAAAACATTTAATTAAGAGAAAAGGTTCTCTACATATATGACTAAAGCTGTGGTCCTCAATGTCACAAAGAAAAGTAAGGACCAGGTAAATTTTATTTGTTGTACAAAAATCTTTTTTCTAACTAAAAAGGTGACATTCCCCTCCCTTTTTTATGACTCACATGTTAGAAACTATTGAGATGGAGTCTGTTCTAAAACTGCCTTCAAGAGGAATAGGGAGGAGAGGAGAAGACCTCCTCTGGTGGTCAGCACCGGAGAACATCCCTTAGCAACTGTTGCCATGGGCCCCAGCCAGAGCTCTCAGTCTTCCTCTGCTTCTAAAACAGTTCCCTCCAAGTTCTCCAAGCCATTTACTTGGTGTGAGCTCCAACCTTATAACCAGAGTAAGTTTCTGATTCCTTTCAGGTGGGTCTAGGCCCCAACTGAAGGTCTAGCCTATCATCAACTCCAACTCCCTGCCCTTGGCAGTTTTCCTTCCCCTCTGAGGCTCTTCCACCCACATCCATGAGCTGGCAGCAAACCCTGCTCCAGCAAGGGCCTCAGTTATTTAAAAACAAACAAACAAACAAACAAACAAAAAACTCCATATTTGAAAACAAGTCTGGGTTCTGCTGTCGAGCTCAGCCATGGACTAAAACAAACCCTGTTCACTTTGCAGAATTGCTCTGTGCTTGACTTTAGAAATGGACAGAAGGAGCGTTCAAATCCCTTAAGTCCCTTCAAACAGACAGATTCTAAACCTATGTGCCAGTTCTGCCTTACATCCTATGGAGTGTCTTCTCATGTCTAACATGGTACTTAACAATACTGCCTGCAGAGCTGGATTGGCGAGGGACTGGACAAATAGAGACAGATGGCTAAGTTTTACTTCTTCAGTGTCTTGCCTCATTTGTAAAGATGTGCATTATTGATGCTCTCCCTGAATTTTTCCTAGAGGTTAAATGACCTGTTGTTATCAGCTGGTAGTCCAGCCTTCGGGCTTCCTGCTGTTGTCAGTCCTTGGTTGTGGGGGCCTACTAAGAACACATGACAGATTTCTTCGAGTCTCTGAAAGGCACACCCTCTTGTGTGTGGCATCTTGGAAGATGGCATCTGCTGCAGTCTCCCATAAGTCATCTTGCTTCTCACTGTCCATTGTGACTCCATCTTGCACAATATTTATTGCCTTACTGGTAGTGTTGACAGTTGACCAGTACCCATGGCACTGTCTCTTCTCAGCATGTTTTCACATGTGTATGTTTGTATGGTGAGCATGCACATATGGATGCTCACAGGGACACATCTGAGTATCCATGTGTGAAAGACAAAGGCTGATGCTGGACAGCTTCCTTGGTCACTGGCCATTTCATCTGCTGAGACAGTGTTTCTTGTTGAACTCAGAGTTTGTTGACTTGGCTAGTCAAGCTAGCTAGCCTTACCTGACACTCTTATAGTTACTTCTAAAGTGCTGGGGTTACAAGTGTGTCATCATAGGCACCCAGTGTTCATGTGGGTATTGTGGACTCATTCACTGGGACTCACACTTGTAAACCAATCTCTTTAACCACTAAGACATCTCTCCAGCAACCTTCTCAGATTTATGTGATCAATGAGATATTTCTTCAGTGAAATCTCTGGACCTTTATAGACACTGGACTAGGACAGCACTGCTTCACTGCAACTGGCTCTCATCAGGGCTCAATAATTGCTTCTATGATACTCTCAAGTGATAAAGCACATGGATGGATGGATGGATGGATGGACACAAATACACACACAAACACACACACAAATACACACACACACACACACACACACACACACACACACCTCCACTATTCTAGCACAATTAGATTTCTATCTATCCCATAGGTAAATGATGTAACTGTTTGGGATTTGAGAACAAAATTCATCACTCCATTTCTCTGATACTGATTGTGCCTTGGAGGACTAAGAGAACAAGATCATTGTAGAGAAGTTGAGTTCATCTCTGAACCTAGAGCCAGTGAGGAAGGGAAGGACAAGCCCCGTTTCTTCAGGCTGGAAGATGAGCTGTATCTCAGGAGGCAAAGCACATCCTACTGTATCAACAGTATTCTCAGCTCTGCTCCGTAGGTCTCTGTGGTCTTGACAGGAAGTTCATCAATGTGGCCTGCGTTTGCAGCTTCCTGTACCTTCTGTGTATTTAGCTGTAAGAGGCTGCATCTGGAATCACTAACACAAAGTGGTACTTTTAATTTAAAGTGTCTTATAGGATTTAATAAATTTTTTTATCCCTGCTGAATTAACACTAAGGCCACAAGAAAAATCAAGGCTAGAAGTCTGTGTCTATTTGAACACAGCTGCAATGTTGGGAGCTAATACACGTCTTCACGCTGAATCTAAGCATAATCCCACCCTGCCAGGGCCATCATTTGGGGGTCTGCAAGACAATGTGCAGAATATTTGACAGATGGACCCAAGCATTCTGCCAGAATTTTTTCGTGTCTTATGAATACCTATGATTTCTCTCAGGTTCTGGCAAGGAACTCTGGAATCCATCTTCTGCAGGTGGCTGTTTCTGTCATTCCAATTCAGGTCTTGAATTTCTTTGTCAAGAACATTGGATTCTCCTTCCGCCTGGTACTCATTTGCACCTGTCCTATAACTCACTATTCCCAGGAGAAAATAACGCTCCCAGCGACTCTCACGCCATCCTGATTTTCCCCAACTTTCTATAAGAAGAGATCCATTTAGCTTCTGGTACATTCATCCTGATTCCAATGATACTGCTTTCTAAAATATGGATTTGTATTTTTTTTCACTGTGTATGCCTTTTCTAACTTCTGTGGCCAGAAGCTCATGGAAGAGAAGACCCACCGTCCTGCTGTGTTCATTCCATGACTCCTCTTTGATGGACACAGGCATCTGGCACTGGACTTGGAGTATAGCTCATTGTTGAAATACGTACTTAGCAAGCTTAAGACTCTGGATTCCATCAACAGAACAACAAAGGAGTGGGAAGGAAGGGAAAGAAACAAAGAAATATCTGGTACTGTGCTGTGTACACAAAACGATGAATATTGCTCACCAACTCATGTGTGGATGAATACTAAAATTGTTTAAAGCTAGATTAGTGCGGTTTTTTCTGGATGCTAATTTATGCTAATGAGTAGGAAATCAAACAAGTTTTATTTGTTGTTGTTGAGCAATTTTTCCCCTTTAGCAAGTCATTTTAATATGAACTTCATGGCCATCTGTGTATTTGTGGAAATCAGGTGGGAATTCAGAACTTCCTTCTAACCCAAATATTGAAGCAAGCCGTCGTCAGCATGCATTAATTATCAGCTTGCCAGGAAAAGACTGGAGGGCAAGATTAATATTCTTTATGCAAGGTAAAATGAAAAAACAGATCTGACTTTACAACCGAGCAATTTCATAGTTAAAATAACACAGAAGTGTTAATGGTCTGAGGCAGGAACTGCAGAAGCTGGAGCTAAGAAAGCTGTCCACATAGAACAGAAAGCCCAAGTCTAGCATTAAACTAAGTCGAAAACGCCTCACCTGGAGGGATTGACAACAATCGGTTTAGAGACTACAGTCCTCCAGAGTGTGCCCATATCTGATGTCATTAGTTGATTGTGGCAACAGCTTTTCCCATCTTTCCATATAGATGCTCACAGTACTTAGGTAAATCAGTGGTCCTCAACCTTCCTAATGCTGTGACCCTTGAGCACAGTTTCTTATGTCGTGGTGATCCCCCAGCCATAAAGTTATTCCATTATTATTTCATCACCATAATCTTCCTACTGTCATGAATCGTAATGTAAATATCTGATATACAGGATATCCAATATGCACTCCTCCCCTCCCCCTGAGTGGTCGTGACTCCATGGGTTGAGAACCCCTGCTCTAGACACTGATTGTATTAGGTGAGTGGTAGTGTAGATTACCATCCAACAACCATTCACAGGCCTCTCTTCCCTTGTACAGGCAGAGTACATGTCCCTGCCTCCCTCACACTGAACACTGCTGTGAGCAGTGGGATCAATTGATGAAACAGGCCTTCGGCAATCCTCTATGATCTGACTGCTGGCTCTTACTCCAGTATCTACTGTGAGCAGAGCGTGCTGTGGGTAACCATGAGCTCTGCCATTGGGGCCCATAGCTGATAGTCACGGGGCATTTGTCAATCCCATCTGAGGCCTGAGGCAGAGCAACTGTGAAAGAAGGAAGATGTTGTTAGGTGTAAGTCAGTGACTGATGCTCAGTCTGTCTCAGACAAGTCTTGTTATCTATCCCTGAAAAGCAAAGGACTAGAATAAAGTAGACACGTTATGCAGAACTAATGAGGACCTGATAGGAGAAAGGTAGCCATGCTGGCAGCATGAAGAATACAACCAGTTCCTGGTTGTTACACACTCTAGAAACCTGTGCAAGGCCAGAGGCATTGTCTCTAGTGAATTCATCTGGAAGATACCAAGGAGAAGAGAACTCCAAGATGGAGGAGGTGTGGATCATGACCCAGAAGCCAGAGGTAACCAAAGCCTCTCAGGCATGAAGGAGATACAGGTTTAAGAATAAAGCCTTGGTGTAACAAGGCTCTCTGATTATTTGACCTCCACCAAAGCTCTGTTACAGTAGCCAGAACTGGGAATAGTTTTGGCTACTGAATCATCCAGAAGGCAGTTGGAGAGACTGATGTGAGCCAGGAGACCATCAGTGAGGAGTGGCCCTTCAGCAGAGGAAGCTGATCCCCAGGGCTATGAGAGGGCACCACAGTCACCTAGCTGGATTAAGCGGGGGTGGGGATTTTCATCTCCCTTAGCTCAATGTTCAGCTCACACCAAAAGCCAAAAACCGAAACCAAACCAAAACAAAAAAATACAGAGAGATCAGTCTTCCTGATCAGCAGCCCCTTGCTCCGAGGCACCCTTTCAGTGCTTAGTACATGAGAAGCATTCAATAAATATTTATGACAAGCAGATGAACAAACACATAAATGAATGTTAAATACACTACTGCTGATCCAAGAGTCATATTATAGTTCACTAACTAGAGAGTCAGCGATCGGGAAGTAAAAGTCATAAAACAAACAAACAAACAAACAAACAAACAAACCAACAAAGAAAACCAGTACTTAATCTGAAAACTATCCACCTAGCATTCATCAATTCATTTACTGGACTGAATGGCTGGCATGTGCAAGTGATAGGGTGCTCTATTGAGGATGAATGACGATGGTGCGGGGCCCCACAGTTGGGAACCTGATACATGGACAGAAAACTTAAATACACACACTCGAACGTACACACAAATGTAAAAAGTGCTAATAAAACTAAAGAGCCCTGAGAGAGGGTGAGTCGGTGAATGTTTTAGAGGGGAGGATCAAAGAAACTCTCTCAAACTAAAAAACGTTCCCCTGAGGTACTATCTGACCTGTGAATATATTAAGATCAACAGTAGGAGGTCCTATCATCCCGCAGAGCTCTGGTGTGCAGCAGCCAGTTGAGTAATGTGTATACTCGGGTAGCGAATTGTAGCAACTGACCCTAGGTAAGACTGGAAATCCCCCAAACCATTATCTCCTCTAAGCAAAGGCCAACAAATCACAACAATAAAGTCTTCCGAACTTGGCTTACGTGGTACACAGAGAAAGTTCTGGTAAGTTCTGTAGGCATTCAAACATACCGAGTAAATAATCTGTATAGGAAGACAGAAGGTCCACAGCAGCAAACTCTGGGATGTGTGCCAATATCATGTTATTGATTTTGTCGGTCCTGGCACTCTTCTTTCCTATCAGGAGGTTGATCCCCAGCACAGACTCACTGACCTAGAATGAACACATTAGGATTCTCATGTTAGGTGTTAGTAAAGGCTATTGTTTGACCGTGTCCCTCCTAGTTCATGTGCCAGGAATCTGGTCCTCACTGTGGCACCAGGATGGGGGTTGGAGGGGTAGATAATTTAGAGAGATGATTAGGTCAAGAGAGCTCAGCCCTGAAGCATAGACTTAGGGAGGGGTCATCACATAAGCTCCTTCTAATAGGAGAAGCTGTCTTCCCATTTTATTTTTGTTCTCGCCTTATCACTTTCTGCCTTGTAATTATAGAGCAAGAAGGCTCCCCCCCCAGGTGCTAGCCCTTGATCTTAGACCTACCAGTCTCAACAACGTCGAGTTAGTAGATTCATGTTTGACATGAATTACCCAGAATAGACTGTTCTGTTACAGCAGCACAATATAAGCATAGATGGTGAACATGAAGGCATGAATTCACAAAATAATATTTCACATACATTGTGTGTGGGGGGTGGCACTATTAGGAGGTGTAGCCTTGCTAGAGTAGGTGTGGCTTTGTTGAAGGATGTGTGTCGCTAGGGGTGGACTTTGAGGTCTCAGAAGTTCAAGCCAGGCCTAGTGGCTCGGCTCAGTACTATCCTGCTGCCTGATGATCCAGGTGTAGAACTCTCAGCTCCTTCTCCGGCCGCATGTCTGCCTACACACCACCATGCATCCCACCGTAATAGTAATGAACTGTACCTCTGAACTGTAAGCCAGCCCCAATTAAATGTTTCTCTTTATAAGACTTGCAGTAGTCATAGTATCTCTCAACAAGAATAGAATTCCTAACTAAGACACAAAGAAAGAAAAAAAAATCACAGCATGAAAGAAATAATATATGATCCCTGATATGTGGAATATGCATCACAGGGAAGTCAATTGGTTACCTTTGACAATTTAATCAATGTATCAGTCACTTTCAATAAGCTACATCGCATAGCTATTACATGCATTTGTTGAAATGTCAAACAGATACACATGTACACCCAAAACTTCATTAAGGGAAAATGAAATGGCTGTGTCTGGTTACTGGTGATTATAAATGCTACACAGGTATAGAAACTGTTTCTAAAATAGAAACTATTTCTAGAAACTATTCATTGTACTTCTATGGCAGCTGATAGATGGGGAACACAGGCCAAACAACAGGAAGGACTTAACAGTGGAGAACACAAGACAGCAGGGAGAGTCAACAGTGGAGGATACGGGACACAGGGAGATTCAACAATGGAGGGCACAGGACACAGGGAGAGTCAACAATGGAGGATACAGGACACAGGGAGAGTCAACAATGGAGGGCACAGGACACAGGGAGAGTCAACAATGGAGGACACAGGACACAGGGAGAGTCAACAATGGAGGGCACAGGACACAGGGAGAGTCAACAATGGAGGGCACAGGACACAGGGAGAGTCAACAATGGAGGGCACAGGACACAGGGAGAGTCAACAATGGAGGGCACAGGACACAGGGAGAGTCAACAATGGAGGGCACAGGACACAGGGAGAGTCAACAATGGAGGACACAGGACACACGGAAAGTCAACAATGGAGAACATAAGACAGCAGGGAGCGTCAACAATGGAGGACACAGGACACAGGGAGAGTCAACAATGGAGGGCACAGGACACAGGGAGAGTCAACAATGGAGGACAAGGACAGCAGGGAGAGTCAACAATGGAGGACACAGACACAGGGAGAGTCAACAATGGAGGACACAGGACACAGGGAAGGTCAACAATGGAGGACACAAGACAGCAGGGAGAGTCAACAATGGAGGACACAGGACACAGGGAGAGACAACAATGGAGAACACAAAACATCAGGGAGAGTCAACAATGGAGGGTACAGGACACAGGGAAGCTCAACAATGGAGGACAGAAGACAACACGAAGGGTCAGCGTACACACTCTAACCTGTGCAGCGGCTCGTATTGCAATCCAGGCCAGTGAGCTGTACATCTCGGTTCGAGTTACTACTGGGCCTTTAACAGAACTGTGCCTTCTGGGAAGAGGCTAAAAGAGTAAATAGAAAGCATTTAGCGTTAAGACTATCGCAGTGTTTCTTGACAAACCTCATATCCCCAGATGACATGCTGGTGGAATAATATGCAGCCATGAAGAAGGGTACAAATGACCCTACATTTCTAAAGTGCACACATATTTCTGTACATACAAGCTGAAGTTACACCATCTTAAAAGTGATTATATCTTCCCTAAGTTTCTGTAATGAGTTTATATGACTTAGGTATTAATTTAATAAAAATACTTTTAAGTGATGTCAAATTCCATTAAATTAATACAGGTTATCCAAACTAAATGTATTGGGTGCAAAGAGACCAGGAATGAGAATACCGAAATTTGTCCTGCTTTTTTGTTGGTTTGACATGAGTTGCACAGCCCTGCTGGCCCCAAACTCAAGATTCTCTGGCATCAGACTCCTTAGTGACTCAGTGGATTTTGATATTAGATTCATGTTGTGAAAAATGCTAAAGAGATTTTTATAACTCCATAGAATAATAGAAAATAAAACACAAATAGACACAGTTTTGGCCTTGAGTACATATCTCTATCTTTACCTGCATATATAAATCATACACATTCACATAAACACTTATATACATTCAATTTTTAAACACAAGAAGTTTAGTGCTACAAAAAAAGTTTAGTTAGAGCAAACATTGTAACATATTTTTTATGATAACTGAAGTAAATAAGTTTTAACTCAGGTTTTACATTTTTAAGTAATTAGACTAGGTATGGCAGTACATTCCTTTGATCCCAGTGGAGGCAGAGGAAGGTGGATCTTTGCTGGTCTACAGAGCAAGTTCCAGGACAGCCAAAACTATACAGTGAAGCCTTCTCTTGAAAAACAAAAAATTAAGTAATTAGACCCCTACATTTTAATTTTTTGTTATTCATGTTTTGATGATGTCTTTGTTTTTTCAAGGAACCAGAAGAATTGAACATATAATAACATGAGACAGGTCAATGATTTACTTCTGTCTAGAAGGCACATAGGAGGAAATGAGATCCTAAGTGTTAGGATTATGGAGTTACTGGGTTAAATGGTCTGATGTGGCCATTCTACACAGTGAGAAGTTTGGATAGAAAGGATATATAAAGTCAAACTGGTGGTCAGACTTCTCCACCGGTTCATGAACTGTATAGCTCTGCCCATGATCAGGCTCTGCAGGAAATCATGTGGGCTCTGGTATAGTAACAACTACCACCTTACTAAACCTGAGTAATTTATCTACTACAAGTCTGAAAGCAAGACTGCCAGCCGCAAATTAGAGAACCCAGAGTAAGTTGGGTACAATTAGTGACACGGACACTGGGAAATGCAGCCACTTTAAATGAAGAGGAAAACATTATTGAGAAGGCAGGACTTAGGCACCAAAGAGAATTTTAAAAATTCTTGCTGGGGAAAGAACATGATGGGCTTTCTTTTTTAGATGGGGAGGTGTCAACCTTTCACAGCCCACGAGAACCAGAAAAGAATAAGAGAATACATGGATGGTGAAGCAATAAAAGCATATTTACTTATAAAAGATGTGATCTTATATACAGAAAATCCTAAGATACACATACATGTGCACATGTGTACACACACATACACAAGCCCTGTTAAATCAAGGGACATGCTCAGTGAAGGTATGGGATATGAAATTTAGTAATACATGTAAATCAAGTACATTTCTATAGACATAATTTCTGTCCCTAAAGTCTTAATTTTGTTAAGACACACTGCCATCAGATTGTACTATAGTGTCAACAGAATTCCTCAGAAAACATTCAATCCTTTTTTTTTTTTTTTTGCACAAATTGAGAAGTAGACTGGAGAACGTGTGTGAAGATGTGAAGGTCTCCAAGTACTGAGAGAATTTTGAAGAAGAACCATGAAGGTAGGGGGGGGGGGGCATGTGCTCTGAGACCTGAAATCTTACCCAAAGCTAAAGTAACAAAGAATGAAACGCGCACAAAGGGAGACTCAGAGATCAATGGATTCTAAGGATCTTCAGTATGCTGCTGAAAACACAATCCATAAAAAAACAAAAAGCTCATCCCCGAACTTCATAAAAAATAAGAACTCCCTTGTCTCACAACACCACAAGCCATAGCTGGGAGGATATATGTGTGACTCAGATATCCAGTAAGATGTCCAGAATATGTATACATGACAAAAGAAGGGGAAAAAAAGCTGCCACAACTGATCTTTCTCTTTGAACTCTTTTCCCTGCTTAACTGCTTGGGAAATTCCATTCCTCTTTTAACCTTGGTCATCTGTGCAGCCTTCTACTGTATTCCCAGGAAAGAGAGTCAGTTTGTCCCCAGTCTCCACCTTGGCATATTGTGTTCACGATGCTTATCAAGGTATCATTCAGTTGTGTCTTTCCCTTGCTAGACTCTGGTTCCCTGGGGAAAGTGAAGGACACAGCTGGTACTGCATCAAGCCCTTCAAAAAATGATCAGTTAATGAATAAATAGATGCTCAAACGATGTTAACTAATAAATTACTGGGTAATCTACTACATATAAAATACTTAATGGAGAATAGAGATGCTGTGTTGAAGTTAGGTAACGTTAATTGTACTTAATACGTCTTGCTCAGTATGTGGTGTTCCTGGTCACACTAAAAGGTGTGCACAGCCACCTCCGTGTCAGAGGTGGGAAAGTGAGTCTTCTGAAGTCAGGCTGAGATGTAAGCCTAAGAGTGTGCTTCTTGTACAATATTTAAAGCAAAAAAAAATGCTACTGTTTATTTTGTTTTACATTGTATTTACTTATTTGGGGGCACTTATATGCCACAGTGCACTTGTGGTGGTCACAGGACAACTTGTTCTGGTTGGTTCTTCCTGCCATACACATCCTGGGAATGCGTCTTAGTGGGAAGAGCCTGTCACCAACTGACCCACCTCAGCGGTCCCAGTCCTGCTGCCTTTTAAGTTTTTTGTGGGTTGTTTCTATTAAGACAAATTTCCAAATATTGTATTTCAACAGCCTGAATATGCCTGAGTGAGTGTTTTTATTTGTTTGGGGGCTATTTTCTATGCCTCTGGTAATTTTATAACTTGCTAAAATATTTATGTTATGTCAAGATATACAGATTTTTATGGGATTATACTCTTTTCCCCTTCAAATCCCACTTGAAATTCATAATTGCAAGCGTATCTCTTTAGCAGGCCCAGAAAGCAATGTTATTCATACGTTTGACTACTTTTCAGAGCTGCTCTCTAGGAAAACCAAACACTTGTTTTTCTCTAACCGGCAATAAACATTCTTCTCATACCACCAGAGCAACCTTTCCAAGTTTATAGTCATTTTGATTTTTTAAATGGTGGTACCCACCTAAGGCAGCTATCATATAAGTAATTCAATTGACTAAATATATTTGCCCAGACGTTTTTAAATCATCTTTGTGACACCTCCGACATTAGAGACTTGAGCCGGCTGCAGTGCCTCATGCCTTTGCATATGGGAGGCAAGGCAAATAGAAGTCTGTGGGTTTAAGGCCAGCCTGGCCTATAGAGAGAGTCTCAAGGCATCCAGGGCTACACAGAGAGACCCTACTTTAAAACAAACAAAAAATATAAACATACATATGTGTATATTTTGTCATACAACCACCTTCTTTGACCATTCCAGCAACCGAAATAATTATCTCATCAGAAATTTCCCTACAGAGGGCCCCTTCTCTTCCCCTCTTCCCCCCTCTTTCCCTTCTGACTTTCCATGTCTGCTGCCGTAACATCTGTCCCCCTCCATCAGCTCTGTAAGAAGAGGGACTACACTTGTCTTGCCACTGACTTAGCACCTACTAGAAGATCAGCATAGGTACTGGATACATCTGTGAGGGATAATTGACCCTGTTAGGTCACATTGGTTTCAGAATACCATTTGTCTATTTCTGGTATTCTCCTGAGCATCCCTAACCACTTTGGGTATTTACATTTTGAGTATTTACCCTTCGAGTATTTACATAGCCAGCATTCTGTGTGCATCATTACAACAGACAGAAACACCTAAATGAAATCAATTTCCAGAGTTCTGCTTAGCGTCTCCAAAGAGACATCTGACAGGAAGTGTGCATAAGACAGGAGAGTGCAAAGAGGCATCTGACAGGAAGTGTGCATAAGACAGGAGAGTGCAAAGAGGCACCGTGAAGTGCGAGGTTAATGTCTTCAGGTCACATAGGAAACTGCCTTACTCTTTCAGAGTTACTGGAAACAACCAAAGGCAGGCACCTTCTAATTCCTATAAATGCAGCTTTACCTTGAGTGTTGTGGCTGAAACCTTCCTCTTTGGCTTCTTCAGATAGAAATACACCAGGGCAATTTCGAGGTAGGAATCCCTTATCAACCTAAAAATACAATAGGACATTAGCTTCAGCCTCACCGCTCTCTTGTACAGCCTCTTCACCTGCTTTGCCAACGGCATCTGGGAGAGTGAACTGTAAGTATAGGCCAACAAGTACTTTCCTAACCTATGAACCTTTAGGCCTCAGTAGGATCTTCCTCTGCAAGGAGAAGCGCTAGGGGAGGCCTCAGCGTTCTTCCTGGTCTTGTGCTAGCAACATCCCAGGCTATGACTGACACAAAGCTTAGCAAAGACCTTTCTGGAACATTCCAGCAAAGAGTCACTAAAGACATCTCAGTGAATGAAGCCGTCCTTGAAAACCAGGCCTCTGTCTACTCTTCTATACTAATTAAAATGGAAAGAGACAGAGAACTCCTCAGAAGGCAGTAATAACAGTCAGATCTATATATGAACTGTTAAAGTATCAGTTGAGGCCTCTTATGTCAGTGCTGATCTAACAGCAGTGGCTTCCCCTCAATACTAAGGTAATTTCTATACAGAACTAAGTAGACTTATGGATGGCTACAGAGACTATGCAAATAAACCCTTCTAAAGGCTTTCATATCCAAGATGTGATCTTCTTGTTGGAGGCCAGTCGTGCAGAGGAAGTCCCTACGCCTTGATATTGACCCTACAGCCTGGGTCTAGGTGAGAACCAGTTTGCAGCCTAGAATGCCACTTTGATAAATGGAAGGCAGCCCATCTTTTCCTGTAATGGAGGCCTTTGGTCAGAGCCAAAAGCAACAGACTTAAGAAGCCAGTCAATGAACCTGCTGTCTGGATGAATCCAAGAGCACAAGCCCTGCCACAACAAGACCTCCTATTCATTCCTTTCTTGAATCTTCTGGGCACCGCCACACAGAACTCGGACCACACAGGAACACTTTGACAAGAATGAAATGTCATTACCCTGAGTTCTGATCATTTTTCAGGCTTATTTGAATAGCTTCGAAAAAACTCTCGACGTGTGCGATTGGCGTTTTCTCCTCCATCAGCATTTGACGCTCTATTCTACCTGAAAGTAGGAAAAAAACAAAAGACAGGTGTAAAGATGATTTCCCATATTTTGTTTATCATCTCTAGTGGAAGGGCAGATAGATATTTCATTCTGCAAACTCTGGAAGCTGAACAACTGGTTGTCCTCTGCAGGTCTGGGTCATTCCCGGATGAAAGATACTCTCAGGATGAGTTAAAGCTTCCTTCCCTCTGAAGGTCTGGAATGCTTTCAATAAAGGCACCGTTGGATTCCCAGCATCACTGGCCTTACAGCCTACTTTTCTCACGTCTTGATTCGTCTCCTCTAACATCTTGCCCTTGTCTATTTCACAAATACCCCAAAATGGTTCACTATATCCTTTCGCTCATTGAAGCAGTATTCATAACTAACTACAAAGAGATGGAGTAATCTGAGCGCTCTTGGAGGCTAAATGGATTTTTTTTAAAAATACGATATGTATATGTAGATATGAATAATATTATCCAGCATCAAAAGAAAGAAACGCTGCCATTTGCACACGTGAACCTGGGACACTGTGCTAAGCAAAAGCAGCCAGGCACAGAAAGGTGAACACTGAACTATGTCCCTTATGTTAATGCGTGAATCCCCGAAAGCTCCATTCTTGTACTAGAAAGTAGAGTGCTGGTTGCTGGTATATGGGAAACAGGGAGGTGCTGGTAACACTCCAGTCAGGATAGATGAGTTCTGTGGTCTACTGTATAGCCTTGTGATTATAATTAGAGTGTATTATACACTTTAAACGTGCCAAGGAATTAGATTCTTAAATTCATGCAACAAAATGAAATGTTTTGGATAAGTTTAATTAGCTAGATTTAATCACTTTGTACTATATACAAATCTGGAAGCATTATACTTTACCTAATATACATAATTTTTGTCAACTAAGAGCAAAGGTGTTAAGTTTTATAATGGGGGGAGTGAACATAGCCTTCAATGGCTGAGCCATCTTTGCAGCACAATTTTTAAATTTTAGGAATAAACTTAATGAAAGCTGAGCAGTGGTAGCATGTGCCTTTATTTCCAGCACTTAAGGAGGCAAAGGCAGAGGCAGGTAGTTCTCTGAGTCCAAGGTCAAGTTTCAGGATGGCCAGGGCTACACAGAGAATCCCTGTTTCAAAACAACGTACATACATACATACATACATACATACATATAAACATACAAAAACCTATTGAAAACAAGTTCTTCTAGATGCATATGTAGCAGAAGATGGTCTAGTCAGCCATCACTGGGAAGAGAGGCCCCTTAGTCTTACAAACTTTATATGTCCCAGTACAGGAGAATGCCAGGGCCAGGAAGTGGGAGTGGGTGGGTGGTGGATCAGGGAGGGGGGAGGGTATAGGGAACTTTCAGGATAGCATTTGAAATGTAAATAAATAAAATATCTTAAAAAAAAAACTTCATAGCAATAGTTCCTATATTGTTTAAATCTAGAAAAATGTTATGTACTTCAACAGTGCTTTTAAAGCTGTTTGTTCTAAATATCAAATGAAAATAAATATTGATAACTTTGGTTATTTAAAAAAAAAAAGTCAGCCAAGGCTTGAAAATACTTAGAGATCATGTCAGCGCCCACCCCTCACATGTCTCCTAGCAATCATGGTAGAGGCCATCCTTCAAGAACAGGAACTGAGACAGCTAGCTCTCCTGTAGCAGAAATGCCAGGAAAGGGCAATCTATGTCACCATGAGTAAGAGCCACAGTTTTTGTGCAGCAGGAAGGAAAAGGGCCAGGGGAGGAGTGGGCACAGGGTACCTACCTGGACATTCTCACTTAACAGCTGCTGGCATGTTAACTCTCACATCACATGCCTAGTTCCGTAAGTAAAAGGAATCATTACCCTGTGGTTTTCTTATAGCTACAATGGCCATACTAAAATTGTATGAATGCACCTATTCCACAGTTTTTTTTTTAATTTTAATTTAATGTTATCTCTTACTTATAGAAAGTAACTGAACTGCTTAACTAGGTAGTAAAATAATGGAAAACACTAAATGTATTATCATTTCATAATAAATCATTCTTTATTGTTGTAATTAATAATTATAATTAGTTTTATTATTATTTAATAAGTATACATCTTAAAAGATTTATTTTTAATTTTTTAATGTTTTCTTTTCTATGTACAGATGGTATTGTGTACATGTATGTCTGTATATCATGTGTATGCCTGGTTCCTGAGGAGGCCAAAAGAAGTCATTAGATCCCCTGGAATTTGCATCACAGCCATGTTCCTTCTGGAAATCAAACCTGGGTCCTCTGGAGAAGTCAGTGATCTTAACTGCTGAGTCATCTCTCTAGCCCTAAATTTTAATTTTTAAATGATGTGCATATTTGTATATGTGGGAGGGCATATATGTGAGCCTCAGTGAAGGCACCCACTGAGACCAGAAAAGCTTGTTGTAAACCATGGAGCTGGAGTTAAAAGTGCTTAATTCCTTCTAACACAGATGCTGGGAACTAGACTCAGCTTCTCTGTAAGAGCATGTCATTCTTAAAACTGCTGAGTCATCTTTCCAGCCCCACACTATGTGGGGAAGTGGTGGATGCTGCTGCTCTTTTTAACCAAACTTTAAACTTTATAGCAGGATATCAACTAGCAGTAACTTCTTTTTAGCTAAAACCTAACAAGAGGCCTTGGATCAGAACCTGAGATTTATAGAGTGTTCACATGTCTTATAATTGTAAAGTCTATGGTTTTCACAGCCAAGGAGTTGATTATTAATAACCACACACTTCTAAAGGCTTTGTCCCAGTTCTGATGCCAGGTACAACTCACCTTTCTGAAATAGAATTTCAGCCTCCACTTCATATTCCTCTGATATGGTTGCCTTACACATCTTCAAAGCCATGTCAAACATGTGAAGAACAGGCAGCCACTTAC